>RBNI01002837.1:0-17361 GCA_003990745.1 Jimgerdemannia flammicorona
AGTAATCTAGTAAGTATAATTTAAATCTAATCTATATCTAAGAAATTACAATTTAAGATAAATTTAAATTATACTTAATCTGAGATCAAATCTTATCTAAGATAAACTTAACCTATTTTTAAACTTAAAATCAAAAAACAAATTCAAGTTAAAAATATATATATTATATATAAAACAGAATATATATATTTGATTTTTGATTTTTGATTTTTTTTAATTAAACTAAGAGATACTAATTTTTGTGGTGGACCATCGTGAGGATCGGACCATCATGAGCAAAATCCAAATTTGGATAGAGAGGTTTAGCACCAATCTGCATCATCCAACGTGTCATCAGTTCTTATCAGTTCTTTAAGTTCTTTATTGAATCAATGAAAATGACAAAATCGGCACTTAAAATTCGAAATTCACTAAATTCGAATATAAGTGAGCTATCAAAACTGTGAAGAAGTGTAGTTTTCTCAGCGAATATCCACCAATGGGGTGTGAGAGGTGGATTGTTGAGATTGTTGACTGTAATATTTACGGATGAAGGGTGCCTCATTTTCATCAGAATTGGATTTTGAGAGCAATGAAGGCTGTGGCAAGGGCTGTGACGAAGGCTGTGGCAAGGCCTGTAATGGCAAGACCTGTGATAAAGACTGCAGTGAGGGCTGTAACAAGGGCTGCGATGAGGGCTGCGAGGGCTACGAGGGCTGCGATGAGGGCTACGAGGGCTGCAAGGGCTGTGAGGGCTGTGAGGGCTGCGAGGGCTATGAGGGCTACAAGGGCTATAAGGGCTGCGAGGGCTGCGAGGGCTGTGAGGGCTGCAAGAGCTGCAAGGGCTGTGAGGGCTGTGAGGGCTGTGAGGGCTGTGAGGGCTGCGAGGGCTGTGAGGGCTTCGAGGGCTTCGAGGGCTTCGAGGGCTTCGAGGACTTCGAGGGCTTCGAGGGCTTCGAGGGCTTCGAGAGCTTCGAGGGCTTCAAGGGCTGTGAGGGCTTTGAGGGCTGCGAGGGCTGCGAGAGCTGTGAGGGCTGTGAGGGCTGCGAGGGCTGTGAGGGCTGTGAGGGTTGTGAAGGCTGTGAAGACTGTGAAGACTGTGAAGGCTGTGAAGGCTGCGAAGGCTGTGAAGGCTGCGAAGGCTGCAAAGGCTGCGAGAGCTGTGAGGGCTGCGATGAGGGCTGTGATGAGGGCTGCTGTGACAAGGGCTGCAACGAGGGCTGTGATGAGGGCTGCTGTGATAAGGGCTGCAACAAGGGCTGCAATGAGATAGGCTTGATTTTGTTGCATTCGACCTTGTACCTTACTCCAGAATCATTCTCCACTTCGATAGTACAATTGTTGGTACAGTGTCTAATGACCTTAGCAGTATCTTTAAATGTGAACTCCAACTTGCGCTTCTTTGTCTTAGTATTTGTATCACAGTCTGGGCAGATAACAACAGTAGATCTAATTGGTATATTGCTTATTATTGATCTGATGTACGCTTTGCTTCAAGTTCTAGAAAGTTAGAGAGAGGGACTAATCAGGCATCAAAATGTGGTTCAATCTCGAAATGTGGTTCAATCTTGAAATGTAGTTCAATCTCGAAATACGGTTCGAAATACGGTTCAATATCAAAATGCAGTTCAATATCGAAATGTGTAATATCTTACCTTTTTCTCGCGATAATGATTTAAAGCTGTATTGGCAGTTTTCCACACTTCCGAAATAGATTTGAATTGAAGTTCGATGGTCACAATAGTTGACTCTGCTGGGGATTCATCATCAAGTTCAACTTCATTATTATTCAAGATTGGGTTATAGCTTTGAAATGCACCTTTTGGTTTTCGGCTGAAAAAAACCTCAAAAGGGGTCATTCCATGGGCAGAATGAATGCAAGTATTGTATTCAATAAGTATTGGATGAAGAACACTAATCTATTTGACCTTTTGTTCTTTCTTGTCTTCATTCCAGAGTGCCTTTGTAAGAATACGTCCTATAGTCTGATTGAGTCGTTCAACTTGACCTTGGCTCTGAGGATGGTGAGGATGACCATGTCTGATGTTGATCTATAACAGAATGTAAATATATTTCAAAAATAAGATTTCAAAGATTACAATTTCGAAATTTGAACTGAATTGAACTGTACTTACATGGAGCATTTTATATAATAGCTCGATCACACCCTGAGTAAATTCCTTGCCATTATCAGATTGAAGGATTCCGGGAGTACCAATAATTGTAAATAGTTGTAATAGTGCATTGCTGATGCCCACTTGGTCCTTGTTAAACAATGGAATCATCCATAAATGCTTTGAAAAAATGTTGATAATAGTCAAAATCCAACAATAGCCATTGTTTTCAGCCTCAAACTTGCTCATGTCAATCAGATCTATCTGAAGATGTTCTATAGGTGCTCAGGCTATGACTGGAGTAAAGTCATTGCCTTCCTTGATATTGAAGCTTGACTGTGTACAATTGGGATAATTTTGGACATACTTAGCTACCTCGGCCCATAGAATACTTGAGTTCAATTTCAAAATCAGTACCTACATACATCAATTTCGAAATTGATAACTTCATCATTTTTAAAAATTAACATACCCACATGCATCTCACAAATCATAGCAAAAGTTTTGTGATAATCGCCATGGCCTACCTTTATGTGAAATTCAGCTAGGGTTTTTGCATGTCTCTCCTTTTGAAAGTTGGGTATTAAAAGCTTAGTTGAGGAGGACTTCAGAAATAGTGCATCTTTGTTAGAATCTTCAGGGTCGCACTTCACAATAAATTGGCTGCATCATCTATGAAAATTGGAATGGTTTTTAGAAGATGGAAATTTCTTAGTTTTTAAATAAGAAACTATCTCATTCTATTCCTCTTCAGTCTTAACTTGAACAGAGGCTACCATTGTTGAGAAAGGTTGGGGGGGGGATAAATTGATGGGGAAGGGGGATAGTGTGCTAAAAATATTTATTATTGTATACCAAATTCGAAAACACACTACTGGCATATGCTATTTCCTTTATCTAACCAATTAGATAACGCAATTTTGATTACATGAGGTAAACAATACAATCATCTGTTCTTACCCTAATTCTGGTCCCTACCCCCCCTCCTCATTCAAACACCTCTTCCCTCCCTCTAAAAACATGTGCTTACTCAAGTTACCCAAGAAACGCTCTGTGCTACTGCAGTTGACTCCATTGCAAAAGGACTACCTGGCAATATATGACAAAACTCTGTCTGGAAAAGAAGCAAGATTACAATTCCATAAGGTGCTAAAACAACTCTCAAATTAAGAGGCAACCAACGCTCTATATTATACAGTAGTTCATAGTATTGTAAAAGTTGGTATATACTAACTCTAAATTACCAACTGACCAATCTTCTGAACAACCAACTAACTTATAATATGTACTTTTCTCCAAGTACATGTCTGTTAAACTCGAATCACAGGCTGCCCGATTCATCTTTGAAGAGTCCAATGATGAGGAATTTCTCCTTAACAACTTGTCAGTTTTCACTCAGTTGAGAAGAGCATGGTTAGTCAATGATGAACAAATTGTAGGCACTAGAAACAGAACATATTTCTTTGATAGGACAAATGGTTATAGATATGAAGTTCGAAATTTACAATCATATCTATGTATCATTTCCATTACACCAACAATGAATTGAAGATAAATAAATGTATTGCAAAATTGAAATTGAATTTGAATTTGAATTATTTGAATTTTGATTAAAAAGTGACTTAGGAGTAAAATAACGGCAATGATAATAACCCCACAGCAATGATTACCTCTCCCAAATCTGCCGCCAAGAGAAAGAGTGGCCAAGTAATGATGAATTCTCTCCCAAATCTGATAACTCTACCACAACAATTATCGCTTCTGAATCTGCCACCAAGAATCTCTTGATAGTAAACAAGAGAAGTCTATTAAATCAAACTCAGAGTATCATGTTCTCAAGATGTTATCTTGATCTTAAGGCTCTATTGTAGGGTCCTATATCCAAAGCTCTTGTAAGGTATATCTGAAGCTCTCGTAAGGTATATCCAAAGCTCATAAGGTTGCAAGGTTGCAGGGTATACAAGGTTGCAGAGTATGGGGTTGTGGAGTATGGGGTTGCGGAGTATGGGGTTGTGGAGTATGGAGTTGCAAAGTATGGGGTTGTGGAGTATGGGGTTGCAGGGTGTGGGCTATATCCGAAGCTCTCATAAGGTTGCAAGGTTGCAGGGTGCTGACTATCTGAAGCTCTCATAAGGTATATCTGAAGCTCATAAGGTTGAAAGTCATAAGGTATATCTGAAGCTCGTAAGGTTGCAAGGTTACAGGGTACTGGCTGTATTTGAAGCTCTTATAAGATTGTGGGGTGCTGACTGTTGACGAAGCTCCCATAAGATTGTGGGGTGAAGGCGCAAAGGTTGCAAGCTATTGAGAGTTTAAAATTATATAAATAAGTACTAAGTTCTCCAATAACTAATTCAAATTCAAAACCGAATTCAAAAAACTAACCTGAATCCCCAATATGCATCCTGCTCATGAGGAGCTCGAGACATATCTACTCACTTTATGGCAAGCCAAACAAGACCTGAACAAAGCATTCATCAGGGTTTTCACTTGGTTCAACTGTTGCATCGAGGAGAAGAAGCTTGAGGCAGAAGAGGAAGATAAGGTATGTAGAGCGATGAAAAACGAGCTTGAATTAGAGCTTGAGCAGTTCGTCTTGAAGATGCAGCACCCATGTCCTCCACCACTTATATAACATGAAGATGAACTGAAATTGGAATTCAAAACCAAGTTTAAAATTGAATCTGCCCTGGCCAACAAGGAGGAGGAGCAGTACTTACATCCACTACTTATACAACATGAAGATGAAATCAAATCGGAATTCAAAATCAAGTCCAAAATCGAATCCGCCTTGGCCAACCCAGTCATCACTCTAACTGCTCCAGCCAACCCAGTCGACACCCTAACTACTCCAGCCAATCCAGTCTCAGTCACCCTACCGGCCATCGCTCTAGCTCTGGCTGCCCCGGCCAATCCAGTCATCGCCCTAACTGCTCCAGCCAACCCAGTCCCAGTTGCCCTACTGGCCATCACTCTAGTCCTGGCTGCCCCAGCTACCGCGGCCGCTCCAGCCACTCCAACTGTTCCAGCCACCCCAGTCCCAGCTACCCCGGCTGCTTCAGCTGCCCCGGCCCCAGCCCTGGCCCCGGCCCCAGCCCCAGCTGCCCCATCTCCAGCTGTGACCATACCAACCACAACTACGAGAAGACCAAGAGGTCATCAACCAAGAACTAGTTGTCACAACTGTAGAACCTATGGAACAATGTACAGAAAACGCTCCTACCTTTGCCAACATCTCAATCCTTCCCTACCAAATATCTCTTCGAAAAAGAGAAAATATAATAATACTGGCCAAGCTGCTGCTGTGGTGAAAAGATGCCGATACCAAAGGGAGGCCAAGGAGGATGAGGAGGCCGAGGAGGATGAGGAGGACAAGGAGGACGAGTGGGCCGAGGAGGATGAGGAGGCCGAGGAGGATGAGGAGGACAAGGAGGACGAGTGGGCCGAGGAGGACAAGTAGGCCAAAGAGGAGAAATGTGTGAAGTACAATCTCGAAATAAGAGGAAGAATGGGTAGGGTGTGTGAATGGGTGAATTTCAAGTGCCGATTTTGTCATTTTCATTGATTCAATAAAGAACTTAAAGAACTGATAAGAACTGATGATGTGTTGGATGATGCAGATTGGTGCTAAACCTCCCTATCCAAATTTGGATTTTGCTCATGATGGTCCAATCCTCACAATGGTCCACCACAATATATCAATATATAATCTATATAACTTTAATAAAATTGCTCTATATATATATATATATATATATATATATTTTAACAGATATAAAGTTCTACAGATTTTTATTAAAAAAGAACCTAGACTATATTAGCCAAAACTCTCTCCTACTATCTACTGAGCACTATATCTATATTAAACTTAGGTGAGCTATTATTCAGTAGCTCAACTATATCAGATATAGTAGAGCAAAATTACCTATACTTCATTCTATATATCATATTCTTCCTACTACCAGAGAGTAACAAATATATACCAAGATATATATCTAAAACCCCAATATATATACAAGACTATACTTGAGCTAATTTATATAGCCCTCATTACTCCAAAAAGAGCAATAAATAAAGAAAAACTCCTCTCAAAGTACAGAACAATAGGTAGGACCTAGTTCTCTCTAATGAGATAAGTAGAGGACTTATATGTATATAAGATAGGAGGAGACTCCTAATACTCCACTGCTCAAGCCTGCAGATCTTAATCATATTACTATATCAGCTCTCAGTTCTAGTTAAGTATAGTTAAGATGTCTTTTTTTTTTTTTTTTTTTTTTTTTTTTTTTTTTAACAGACTCAATGTCTCACAGATTTTTATTGGAAGAGAATCTAGACTATATAGGCCAAAACCCTCTCCCATCATCCATCAAGCACTGCTCTCCCATTAACTTAGACTAGCTATTGTCTAGCAGCTCAACCATACCAGGTGCAGCAGGGCCTATGTTGGTCTGTACCTTATTCTGTACACCATACTCTCCCTACTACCAGGAAAAACCCAGCCATATGCTAATGACTGAAAATATATGCCTGAGAACCCAACATATATACAAAGCTATGCCCAAGCCAAATAGAATAGCCCCTGCCACTCTAAAGAGAATGATAGGCAAAGAAAAACTCTCATCAAAGCACAATATAGTGGATAGGACCTGATTCTCCCAGTTGAGGTAAGTAAAGGACTTACATGTGAGGTGGGAGGAGACTCCCAATACCCCACTACTCAAGCCTGTAGGTCTCGATCACATTGCTATGTCAGCTTCCAGTTCCAGTTGAGTGCAGCCAAGACACCTGAAATGGGTAGTCTCAGGACCCCCAATCCTCCCTGACAACCAGGGCCCAACCCGCTGAATCACCAAAAGAAGCTGAGAGTAACACCTACTACCTATGTAACTACACCACACTAATCAAAAGGCCCCACTGAAGCAGCACCCACCCCAGCCCCAATGACTGTCCCCAGCCTGACACTCTACTGGTTCACTGTTATTGCCCTTTCTCCTATCTATGATGGCCATCTCCTCTTCCATCTCAATACCACCCAAAAAGCAGTCACCTATGCCAGAACCATACTCACCAGGAAGCTTGCCAAAGTCAGAGAACCTCACCACAGGCACCAAGGACCTACAGATAACCTATACTGAGCACTTGATGCCCAAGGTCAGCTGACTTCCTATGTAGCCTGAGACATACCAAGACAGCACCTTGTTGGCGATGGTAAAAGAAAGAAGGTACCGCACTAAAATGGATGTACTCCAGATGCAGCTGAAGGCACCAGAAACTGTGAAAAAGTGGAGAAGACACCAATCTGATACTGATAAAAGGGCAACTCATCACCATTACCTCTCTCCCACTACTCTGCAACAGATACAGCAAACCAACCCAAGGTAGAGGGAGTAATAATTGTGAAAAGGGGACTCAGAAGGTTGCCTATCAAACCATTGTAACTGGTAAGATAGCAGAGAAAGGGGCAGTATAGTCAAGATGTCTGATCTAGGTAGCCTTGGGCCCCAGATTACTCCTAATGATCAGGATCTAATCCTACAAATTTCCAAAAGTAGCTGAGAGTTATACCTACTACCTAACTACTCTGTATTAATCAGAAAGCTCTACTGATATAGCTAGTACTCTGAATAAGTCAATTTGAATTAAATCTAGATTCAATTTATTATATGATGATTTAATTTAAATCTCAAATCTGAAGTAATTCAAATTAACTCAGATTAATCTGAATCACTCTATCCAAATTACTTTATCCAAATCATCTATTTGAATTACTCTATCTGAATTACTCTATCCAAACTACTTAATCTGAACCACTCAATCCAAATCACTTAATCCAAATTACTCAATCTGAATTACTCAATCTGAATTACTCAATCTGAATCCTCTAATTCAAATCCTTTAATCCAAATCCTTATCTAAATTCTTCAACTAAATCCTCCAATCTAAATCCTCCACATGACTCATATATCAGATATATCTATATATATAATATATATATATGCAAATATACAAATATACATATTGATAGATCAGTCTTCAATAGTTTATAATATTGATGATGCTTTAAGTCAAACATCCACAATAGTTCCATACCTTTTATGCAATCCTCACTTCAAAATCTGACAATATTATACTAAGATCAGAGATGATGTTGTTTATAACTATTACAGATAAAAAATTAAAAAAAAAAAAAAAAATATACCTATAATATAACTAATGCTTTGTTTAGCATATATATGATACTGTTTTATCTACCCTCATAAACTGTATAGCCAGAGGTTCAAAATGCTTAGTGGTTTGACTTCAAATATATATCAATATATAAAAGACAAGTACTCTAACAAAATCAAAAAGAATACAGAAATAAATAAAATCAATATCCAAGCTGTAGTGGGTATATTTATCTGATTTCCTGACTATTTCTGTATTAATAACTCTATTTAATTAAAAATATTTAGCATACTCTTTAGCAGAATTTTGAAATTAGCTCATTCACTGGATTGTATATACTGATCAGCTATTCACAACTATTGAGAGTGATCAATTACATAGTATCTTTGATCTTCTCAAGTATGATTTATATTTGCCAAGTACCAATACTATTCACAAAGATATCCTAGAGGCCTATAGAAAAGAGTACAACAATCTTTGCCAGATACTTCAGATAAAATAAATAAATAAAAGTAGCATTATGATCTTTATAAGCTGAATTATATATATATATATTTATAAAGAGCTCACCAATTTAATCTCACATTCAATAAATAGAATTCAGCAGGCAAAATTTTATTTATGATCAACATATGGACATTTATCAATACAATTTCATTTCTGAGTATTATCAGTTATTGAATTGATCTTGATTGACAGCTTAAATCTCTCACCCTTAACTTTATCAAACTTGCTGGCCCTTATTCTGGAGAAAATATTACAGATACTTTTATTAGTTGTATCTTTTTTTTTTTTTTTTTTTTTTTTTTTTTTTTTTTTTTTTTTTTTTTTTTTTTATAGTTACTAGGACTTCCCTTTATTACAGTCATCTATAATATTAATACAATATCACCCCATCCCCTCAACTGATACCCCTCAGATCCTCTTCATCACCCTCCACATCTCTCTGTTGGAGGATAACCCAGTCACCCACCACTCAAATCCTCCCACCACTTTTCCAGGAAATACAATATACCAAACCCTAGCAGCTCCCTCCATCTGACCCTCATCCTCTCCACCAGCCATTCAAAATATCCAGTAATAGCCATTCCTAATATGCTATCTTATCTCCAACTCCAACCTACTGGCCTTCCTCAAATATATATAACTAATGCCCAGCCAGCCTAACCCACATAGCCAGAGTCCAACTGAGGGTCAGCCATTCATCCTCAATCCCTCCCACAAGCCTTCAGTAGAGCTCTCCCCATCTCCTCCCTTCCCCTCCCACCAGGGCTTGTAGCTCTAGCTGGTCCGCAATATGGCACCAAAACATCCCCAAAATGTCACACTCACTAAGCCAATGTTTAGGCATTTGCACCACACCCCCTTCCTATTCAACATCTAAACATTTCTCACACTCAAACATACCATCTGCTACTAAGTGCCCAGACCAATAGTTCAATATCACATTCTGCTGCAGAACCCACCACTATACCACCCAGAACTTGGAGAGTAGTCATCACATCACCCACTTACTCCAGTGCCAGAGACTATTCCAATCCCACTCTTTGTTAATCCCAACTCTCTGCCAGGCTATAGGCCAAAGGTCCTCCCCTAAACCCCACAAACACTCTATCTCATCATCAAGCCAGAAATCCTCTACCAAAACACTACCCAGCAGCAGCCTGTCCTATCTCCACATCTGTGGGCCCCAATTCTCCTCTCCCTCATCACCCTGCTACCAAAGTCCAATCCTCCTAACACCATCTACCACCCCCCATCAAAAGCCCTTATATTGTATCCTCTTACTTCCATCCATGGTCACCATTACCAGCAGGTCATCTGAAGTACCACAGGGAGAATACCAGGCCTCCCACACCCTCCTCATAAGTGGTACCCACTCCTGGTCCCTTAGCTCACTTGCTCTCTTCAGCCACCATACTTTCAAGTAATGAAGATGTTTGGTAAAGTCCACTAAGCCCAACCCACCTCTTTCCACTAGTAGGGTCAGAACCTCCCAACCTATCTGACTTTGCTGCCCTGCCCAGATCTATGATCTTGCCATCTTTAACAGTCTCCTGATCATCCAAGCTGGAAAGTCTAGATAGTATCCCACATACCACAGCTTCAGCAGCCAATATATATTCAGTACTATCACCCTTCCCACCAAGGACAAATGCTGACCACCCCACTGTAAAAGCACATTTTCCCACACCAGGAGACATGTTCCTACCAAGTATAGGACAGAAGAGACCCAAATACTGAAAAGTAGATCCTCAAGTAACGAACTGGTTCTTTAGTCAGCACCACTATTCCAATCACATTACTACCAATAATTCCACCACTTAGCACCAGAGTCTCACATTTGTACCAGTTAAGTTTAGTATCAGAGCCTCTCTCATACCATTCCACAGACCTTCTTAATTCTCCCACATCTGCCAATGAGTCCAGTTCAACCACTATATTATCTGCAAAGGCCCCCATCTTCCAATTTATCCCTAGAATGTCCAAACCCCCAACTCGATACCAGATTCTGTCCAGTAGGGGCTCCAGGGAAAGGATATATAAGATGGGTGACAAAGGATCTCCTTGTGGCACCCCTTGACCAAGATAAAAGGTTATGCCCCTGTAGCTATTGACTACCAATGCAGCCTGACTGTTTTCCAAAAGACTGATCAATGACCTCCTGAACCCTGGGGAAACACCAACCCATTTCAGCACTCCCTCTGGCCAGATCCTCCTCACTCTATCATATGTCTTCTCCTGATCCAGAAAAACCAATCTACCATCTACCCCTGCAGCCCAGGCCCCTTCAATCACACCATGTACCCAGGCCATTCCATCCCAAATCAACCAGCCACTGACAAATCCTCTTTGCTCCACACCAAGTATCTGCTGAGCAATTTCTTGTAGCCTGGCCACCAAAATCTTTGTCACTAGTTTGTGGTCCATGTTGAGTAGTATGATTAGCCACTAGTTCTTTCAATCTTCCTATCTTCTCTTATCCTTGTAGAGCAAGGAGACCAGCCCTAGGTGCTGGCCCCCAATCCAAGTTTCAGACTGAAGAACCTCACCACATTGTCATCATTTCCTCCAATACCACCACCACCCCAGCCATCTTCTTCCAAAAATCCCAGGGAAGTCTATCCTCTCTCAGAGCCATCTCTTTGCTTACCATAGCCAAGACCTTGCAAATTTCCTCCCCTCTCACTGGATCCTCCAGAGTTTCCAGGCCCATTGCTGGATCCAGATGCCAATCCTCCAGCTGACTCTCAATGACTGAGGCATCCACCCCTCCTTCCTCCTCACTCCACAGATCTTTCTAACAAGTCCTCAGTAATCCCAGAATCACTGGAGTCTCTACCACCATCTCCCCATCCTCATACAAGAGCCCATCCCACTGCTGCTTAGTTCTCTATACTTGTAATATCTGCAATAAAAACCTAGTGGGCCTCTCCCCCTCCTCTAGCCCTTACTACCTCAACTATACCACCATCTCCTTCAGCCTAACCTCTTTCTCCCTTCATAACACTTCCTTAAGCTCCTCGACTTCCTTAAGCTCCTCGACTTCTCTCTGAATCCTCACAATATGCCAGTCAGTCACCTCCCAGTCCTCTAGCACCTCTGCCCATCTCCCCAGGAGTGCTGCTAATTGCTGTAAGGCCCATAGCACCCCCTGCTACTACTGAGCACTCCTTCCTTTCCCTGCTTCCCTCCAGTACCCCTGAGCACTTGCTTTCAGCCTCCTCAAATAGTCCCCAATCACCAGGCCCTGTTCCTGCTACCTACCAATCTTCCCAGTAACCTCCCTCTCCCAATCTGCCCATAAAGCCCCATCCTCTAACAAAGAAGAATTCAGATGCCAATGTCTAGGCCCATTTTCACTTCCCCCAAACCTCCCCTCTCCTAGCAGACCCCAGTGATCTGACCAAGGACACCAAACTACCTCCAGCATTGCCCAGATATCTGCTCCCCAGTATTCTGCCATCAATATCCAATTGATCCTTGAGCCCAGCCCTGTTGCCCAGTAAGTATAAATTCAATGATCTTCCCAAAACTGTCTCCCCAAATCAACCAAAGAACTCAGCCTCTCTATCTCCAACCAATCATCCAACCCTCCACTCCTGTACCTCATTCCTCTCCCTCCATCAGTTATGTCTATTCTCTTATCCCATACCATATTGAAGTCACCCCCCAGGCAGTCAATCCTGATCTCCCCCAAGACACCAGCCTCTTTCAAACTTTGAATCCAATCCATCTATTCCCCCTGCTCTGCTGGACAGTAATATGACCCAACTGTCAAAGAGCTCCATCCAGACCTCTTCTATATACCCCACACTAACTGATTCTCCCAATGTTTAATGTCCCCAATGTCTCCTATCCCCTTTCGAACTAGGATACCCACTCTCCCCATCTACACTACTGCCCCCCCCCATTTCTTAGTCCAATCCTGTAAGTCCACCTCTACCTCATAACAGACATCCTGCAGTAAGAAGAGATCTGCATCCAGTCTCTTTAGCTATCCAAATATGTACTTCTGCCTAGCTGCCCCCTGCAATTCATTTACATTCAAAGAGAGTATTCTAGTTGTACTGTTCATATTGAATAATGTTTGAATCAGAGACCCCAGTCTAGTATTCCATGCTCATCTCATCCCCAGCCAGATCCAAGCACTGCTCTGCCTCTAAGTTACTCTTTACTACAACCTGAACATCCAATACCTCCAAGATTTCTTGACATTCTATCCTATCCACTACTTCTATCTCTGCCCAATAGTCTGTACAGACCACTCTCCACTTCTCCAATCCCTTCCTTGATCTCTACAAGTATGCTACCCTGTTATTTGCAAACTCTCTAAGTTTCTCCTCTCTCTGATCATTGATCTGATATTCAACTGATTCCAATAGTACCACCAGGATCTCATTCCTAACCTTTCTCAGTACCTCCTCCCCACAAAGGATTTCCTCCCAATGCCTTTCTTTTATAACCCAGAAGTCCTCTCTCCCTAGCTCCTCTGCTGCCACCTCTTCCAGAGTCTTCTATAGCTACTTCTCCTCATCTACTGCCTCTGCCATATCCTGGATGACCCAATCACCCTCTACCCCCAGGTCCACCAAAGTGTTCCTCCTCACTGACTCATCTCACTCCTTATCTGGCATATCCAGTAATTCCTCCTCATCCCTTATCTCCCTTGGGACACTATACTGAGGGCACACTCCTTTACTCATTTCCACATCTACTTTCATACTGCCCTGTCTCTCCTCCCTTGGTCCATCCTGGGCCCCACCTTGGGCCATCCCACTTTCCCTCATCCAGACACTCTTATGCAATCTTACTCTCCCATCCTCTGCACTGCTGCTAGCCCCACCACCACCCAATTTCTCTAGCAGCTCTTTCTGGATTCTCCTCCCTTATATCTTCTCCCAGGTCACCCAGTTCACCCTGGTTCTCTTCCCCTTAACTACTTCTACTATTGTCTTTGCCTTATACTCCTTCCAAGCCAATCTTCTCTACTCAACTGCCCTCACCAGATCCTCCAAAGCCTTAAGCAAATCTTCTTTCTCTTTCTGAGTCCCCTTTACCTACATGACCTTACACTCCACTGGTCCCCACTTCAGAGTCACTGGCCAATTCTTTGTCTTCCTCATGTTCTCCTTTTCAGCCAGCCTTACCCAGATGTCAACATCACTAGTCCAGAGTTCTGTTCCTTCCCAGATCTTGAACCCAATGTCTACAATCTCTCTATACTCCTTGACTGCCCCTATAATCAACTCTCTGGTCCTCTCCCTCAATACTATAGGAAGATCCAACACCATCAACTATATCACTTGGGGATGTATCTGGCCATAGAGACCACTACTCTGTCCACTGTTACCCCCTTCTCCATAGCAGCCAACAATGCTTCCTCTTTCTCAAACCCTATCTTGACTCCTTCTTTCCTCTTCAAAAACTTCACCAAAGCTGTCCCCTTCACCTCCTGCACCACCAGCCCCAAGATTATCCTCACAGTCACTACTAAGCCTCTGAAACACAATGTAATAGTGAATTCTGACCTTGATTTCTTGAGTAATGGTACTGACACCATGCCCATCACCCCATCTACCAGGTCCCTGAGCCTTGTGCCCACCCCCTGTCCTGAACCATCAACCACCATCACATCTGGATTTTTTTCCAAATCCCTAGTCATGGTCCCATCAACAGTCACATCTCTAGCCCCTACTCCTCCCCCTCTCCTACTGCTCAATACTCTCCTGGGCACTTCTCCCAGTCCCCCAGCAGTAGCCATTGATGCCTTCTTTAGGCCCAGCCAACTATCCAGACCAGAGACCATTCTCTCCATCTTGATCTTGTCAGCAAAGATCAATCTCTCTCCTCCTTATTGCCTCAGACCACCCCTCCCTCTACTCCCAGTGTCCCAGCCGGCCATAGAGGCCCCTGGCATCTCCAAACCATCTCTCCTTCTCCCCACTTACTGCCAGCCAAAGGCACTACTACCTCTCTGGCCAGTATACTCACTAGTGCAATCATTGCTATCCATGTCAATAGTCTTTTTTCACCAAAAATATTGTAAAAAGTGTTGTCTGAGTCTTATGTCACCTGAATGGTACCAGTGAAAGATGTGTTTATTAGTTGTATCCAGGAGCTTGGAATCACAACCAAGGTAAAAAAGAAGACTTGCTATTAGATTAGTATTTTGAAAAAGATCTTAAAATAAAACAGATTTTATTAGTTATTTATTTTTGTATAAATTTGCTAACTAAATATTTCAAGTACAGATTTTGGCCATTGTGATGAATAATATTATAAATAACTCATCATTTTTCTGAGTTTTAGTGACTAGCCTTAAATAAGAAAATATGATCTTTAGTACAGAAAGCTACTATATATATTATTAGGTCTACATACTGAACCTTGCTGTTTAGGACTATCTTATACATGTAAACAAAACATCTGAAAGAGGAGGAGCTCTGAGTATAGTTTCCAAGCTGTACAAACTGATTATGTCAGTCTGATTATCTCTACAATAATGAGACAAATTTACTGCATAGTATAGAGTAATCAGTTTAGCCCTAAAAGAGCTAATATTGGACATCTGTATATATTGAAACTTGATATTTACAATGATCTAGCATATGCTGGAGTTTGTTATAGTATATATTCTTTTTTTTGTTTAGCTGAAGTAAATTGTTTCAAATGATGAGATTTTTTTTTTTTTTTAAAAAAAAAAACAAAACAAAAAAGCTAATAGATTCAATGGTTGCTATCAATAGGAAAATGTAGAGTGAGGCTATAGATGAAAGTAAGTGGGATATGCTTAGGAATATTATCAGAGTTTTGGAAGTAAGTAGTAATTGCTCTGACCTTATACTTATTTTGTCTACCACTATATAATATAATATTTCACTATATATAACTATCAGTATTTTGATAATTGTACAAATAATATAGTTAAATAAACCACTCCAACAATAAGCTCTACAATACTGGTATACAACCTTTTGATTAACTGACTAGAAGATAAGCTCAAGAATAGGCTGAAGGGTTGTAGTAATTTATAGTTAAGCCCAGATCAGAGAGATACTGTAGTGGTTACTCTAAGCAAGCTCAGAAAATTCTACTTCAAAATAGATGCTACTATATATTCAATCAGTATAGGTATATTAGTATATAGCTATTGTTTCTTCTAAAATAGAGAAATTTTGCAAAACTCACTCTCTTTCTCTAAATAGTACTGGACCTATACTTAAAGCTATAATACTATAAAGATCAGAGCTGGGAGCAGTACTATATTGAAAAAGCCAAGCAGACTGTAATCAAAATATACTGGAAAAACTATGTACTGCTACAAGGTTCTGACTAAAGTTCAGATAAATATACTAAGAGATCTCTCCTATCTCACATTTACTTCAGCAAAAAGAGAAAGAGAGAGCTATTAGTGAAAGAGCTACTATCAATAGACAAACTCATCATTTATCTTGCTCATAACTGTATAATCCTACTGGAGGACACAGAGGTACTCAACTGGTAGAAAGTGGATTATCAGATAGTTGGTTGCATTGAGCCAATTTAATCTACTAACCTAATTACTATTCTAACTATAATTCTATCCACCAGAGTATATAGCTACAGTTATATTAAATAGACTTCTCTAACCTATATAGTATGGCTCAGAACTATCTGGCAATTTCTGTCACCAGCACTTTCATTGAGTGGGTATTCTCAGATAGAGTAAATCTTATTGCCTCTAAGAGATATATACTGAATACTGAAATAATCTAGATATATATGTGTCTGAAATCTTGGTAAGGCATAGGCCACTAAAATTTGATAGATCCTGGGGTTTGTAGATAAGTTCATTGACCTTATAGATTATTTAATTAATAAAAAAAAAAAAAAAAAAAAAAAAAAGAAGTCTCAGCCTGGAGTTTGCAGCCTAAGTGGGGCAGTGATTAGTGGGGTTAGTAATAAAGAGAGCATGCAAAATTTGTGACTCTCTGCCAGTAGCAAGGGGCAGCCCCATGCTGTCAGTATCTGGATCAGTAAGTAAGATCAGCAGAGAGAGTATGCAAAATTTGTAACCCTCCACCAATAGCAAGGAGCAGCCCTAAGCTACTAGTGTCTAGGATGAGAAAAATTGGCAGAAGAGACAGAGTAAGTAAGAAGAGTATACAAAATTTGCAGCTCTTTACTAGTAGTAAAGAGTAACTCCAAGCAGTCTATACCTGGGCCAGGAGATTAGTAGAGAGAGTATACAAAGTTTACAGCTCTCTACTGGCAGCAAGTGTAAGAGGGTTGCTTTTTAAGGTAACCATTACGTAGTTCTGGAAAGGTTTTCTGGAAGTTCTAGATATTCTGGAAGACCATTTTCTTATGGTCAAGATCAATTTCGTATAGAGTACATCCTCTATGCTTATTGATTTCAGGATCGGGTTGATGTCTCAACCAAAGTCCTTTCAATGGACTAGTTCTGGATATTCAGGATTTTCCGTATTTCAGGAAGTTCAAGAAACTAAGGCCAGCTTAGTTGAATTGGCGTATCGCTGCAGACAATACCCAATTAGGAAATTTCGTGATGGGGTTAGGAGTAGGACCTAACGGGGAGCGGATTTACTTAAGA
>RBNI01002838.1:0-17359 GCA_003990745.1 Jimgerdemannia flammicorona
CACAAAGACTTAAGTAAATCCATTGAACCTGAATTCCAAGGTGAATTCAGTCTGTACATAGCAAAGAACAAGACCCTCGAAATAGGGCACAAGAGAAAGACCTTTGAAAGATAAGGCACTGCCACTACAACTACTTAAAGTGAGCACTTCCTCAACTGAAGGCTTCTTAGTACACATTGTATACTAAGTCCCTAAGTAATAGTCCACTTCCCTAATTATCCAAAGGATAAGAGAGAGATAGAAGTGAGAGTTATTATAGAACAGTACCCAGTAATCTGAGAAGACTGCCCTCAAGTCAATAGACAAGCACCTACCAACAATAGACCAGGTTGAGATAACTATAAAGCAGGCCCAGGACTCAAGGCCCTGCTACTGACCAAATTCTGAAATGTAGCCTACATACAAGAAACTTAGACAAACTGTCCCAGATGAAGTTCTATAAGAATGACAAGGAGGATCTAGAAACCTTTATCATCAGAATAGATGCCTATCTCAAAACTGTTGGACTTATCTACTAGGAGACCAATTTGGCCATCAATGGTACTAGAGCCAACCATCTCTTTGTAGCCCTACCAGACTGGCTCACTCAGAAGATTAAGGAATAAGGTCTCCCCTAAGGATACTCTACTACTTATGGTACTTTGCCTAAGTATAAAGAAGAGCTCATGAAATTCTTACTGTACAGACTCTACAAAATCAATAATATAAGAAGAATAACCAAGATACATAGAAGAAATTCTACCAGGAGAAATAATCAAAGGAATGACCAAAGATATGATCAAAGGAATGATCAAAAGAATCAATGAAACCCCAGAGGACCTAGACCTCCCACTGAGGATGAAAAGAAGCAGCTCTGCAAAAAGGAATTGTGCTTTATCTGTAAGAAGGCAGGACATATCTCATTTAAATGTTCTGAGAAGAGAAACAGATCAGGTGAACCTAGTAACCAGAACATTACTATCATTGAAGAAGGTTCAGGAAAGAAGAACCTTGAGAATGTCATCAAAGTATAGAAGATATGGTACAAGGCTACCATCCCCACTAAGGCCCACCCAACTGATGCTGGATATAATCTCTATAGTAGTCAAGACCTCACCATTCTACCAAGTACCAATGCTACAGTATAAACAGAGATTGCAATGCAAGCTCTCAAAGATACATACATCTGTCTTGCTAAGCAAAGTAGCCTAGTCAAAGAGTTCAACATTGGGCTAGGAGGAGAAGTAGTTGACTAAGGATTTAATAGTGAAATCTGTATCATCTTGTGAAATTTTAGAGATACATCATTCAAAGTCAAAGCAGGCCAAAGAATTGCCCAAGCAATCATTAAAGAAATCTGTCAAGATCTTACTATTGAAGAAGTTCCCAAGCTCTCTCAGACAGACTGTGACAAGAAAGAATTTGGATCAACCAACAAACCTCTAAGTCAAAGAGTCACCACCATAAAGGAAGATAATGAAAACTGGTATAAGAGAATTGCAGATGGTTATACATATACTATGTGGATGATACCCTCATTCTATTTGAATATACCTGTATAGAACATGTTGGTGAATACCATGTATATCTCTCCAAAGTTTTCAAAATTCAATCCAAGAAGTACCAAGCCCAATAGACTGAGGAATCCAAACAAGACCACCCTCCTTGTGAAGGATAGAGAGAAACTGACTTTGAGGAGACTGATAGCAATTGGGACAATAATGAAGATGAAGAGCTCAACACCATCAAGAAGGAGGACAGTTGCATCAAGTTCACAGACCAAGTTCACAGACAGAATGTCAATGTCTTACTTGATAGTAGTGTTACTGAAAACTATATCAGCACTAAGACTTCCAAGAGAATTGGAGCCTAAAGCAGACTAGCTACTGAGAAAAGAAGTGTTATCTTTGGTGATGGTAAGACTGCACCACTGACTAAGATCTACAAGGACCTCTTACTCAAGATTGGCAAATATCAAGAGAAGTTAGACTTCAGCATTATAGTTCTCTCAGGATAAGATTATCCTAGAAAAAGTCTGGCTAACTCAGCACAACCCAGATATCAACTAGAGGATCAATAAGATTAATCTGATCTATGAAGGAAGAAAGATCACCCTGATATCCCAGGAAGGTACCAACTATCAAGGAATTGAAATCATCTCTACCATCTAAATGAAGAGACTCTCTTAAAAAAAGAGAAACACCTACTTTATCTATACTACACAAGAAGTCACTAAAGCTACAAGTAGTCTAATCTCAATAGAAGCTCAAGAACTATTTGAGGAATTCTAAGATATATTCCAAGACCCTCAAGGACTTCCACCCAAGCACCAAATCCAATATAGGATTGATCTCATTCCAGGATCTGAACTCCCATATAAGAGTATCTACCAACTGATCCAACCCAAACTCAAGACTCTCAAGGATGAGTTGACCAAACTACTGATCCAAGGATATATTGAACCCAGCTATTCTCCATTTGGAGCTCTCATTCTATTTGTCAAGAAGAAGGATGGCTCTCTGTGAATGTGTATTAACTACAGAGCTCTCAATAAGATCACCATCAAGAACCAGTATACCTTGCTCAGAATTGATGAGTTATTGTATCAAATCTTCAAGACCAAGACTTTTTCCCTACTAGACTTGTGAAATAGCTATCACCAGATTCTCATTAATGAGAAGAACATTGAAAAGACAGCTTTCTGAATATGGTTTGGACACTATCAGTTCCAAGTTATGTCTTTTGATTTGACCAATGTGCCAGCAATATTCTAATGATATCTTTGAACCAATCCTCAATATCTATATTCTTATATATATTGATGATATACTAATCTATGGTGAAACAGTAGAGTTGCACTATATCTACCTCAGACAGGTACTGATCCTTCTGCAAGAATACCAGCTCTATATCAAGATGAGCAAGTACAAGTTCTATCAAGATCAGATTGAGTACCTAGGACATATTATCTCTGCTGAAGATATTAATGTAGATCTCCAAAAGGTATCAGCCCTCAAGGATGTTGAGATTACAGGTTACAACTCGATATAGATAATTTGTGGCACAGTGGCATTGGGGTGACATCATCAATAAATGCGTAAAAGTATGTTACTTGAGTGATCAATAAATACCTCTCTCTCTCTTTTCCTCTCTCCTATTCCTCCAAAAGTTCACAACAAAGATTATGAGCCCTAGTTAGCGGATAATATATACACCTCTTTAATATATACTACACTATAATATATGAAGATATCAACCCCAGGAATCCTAAGCTCAAGTGTTGCGGCGCTAAGCCTGGCAAGTAATACAAGCGGAGCGGGTACTGGCATGAGTACTACAGTCCCTCCAGTGGGTGCCCCAGTGATTGCTCTGGTGGCAGCTACGACGACAAGAAGGACGATTCCTGTCTTCGATGGTAAGGATTACGCCATATGGGCATACCATATGAGGAACCTCTTGGAGGAATGTGGTCTAGAGAACTATTGGAAGCCACAGGCGCAAATAACAAGATACGACCCAGCGAAGGATCGCAAGGTATTGAGGAAGATCATGTTCACTCTATCGAATGAGCAAATGAAACTTGTTATGGATGCTATGACAGCAAATAAAGCCTGGGAGACTCTATACGACCATCATCAACAAGTATCCGCGTCCAACAGATTCCACCTGAAGGGACAATTATTTACCCTATGGATGAAGCCCAAGGAGAGCATTCAGAAATATGCCAACCAGGTCAACAATCTGACGAATCAGGTGAATTCTCTTTCTATGCTGGCGGACCTCATCAGAGAGGAAGACAAGGTCCTGGCTCTTATATGAGACCTCCCAGATGCATATAACATGGTCATATCCACTATGCGGGAATCTGATAAGCTTTCAGACTACAAGCACATTATCATGAGCCAATTAAATGATGAATCAAGGCAGAATAATGGCGCAAATGAAGACTATGATAAGAAAGTATTCTATAGCGCGTGTGGTCGAGGCAAAGGAAAACCAAGTAAAGGACGAGGTCAATGAGATGGTCAATGTGCCAAGTTCGGTAGTAAGTGCTTCTACTGTGATAAGCCTGGACATCATGTCCAAGACTGCAATCTAAAGAAGAAAGAAAAGAGAGACCAACATGGTCAGACAAACGTTGTAGACACCAACAATCAGAGCAGCAACAGGATGTTTTTTGTGGAGGCGGAGAGCTACCAATATGCAAACATAAGCACGAGTGCTAATGTGTGCAGCGAAGAAGTTTGGCTCATGGATTCTGGTACAACACAACATATGACAGCGCACCATGAATGGTTCTCTACATACAAGAAGTTTGAGCATCCTGTACCTATCAAACTAGGCAACAACAATGTAATCTATACTCAGGGCAAAGGAATTGTCAGAATACACCTGCACAGAAAGGTCAAAGAACCCTCAGGCACCTTTGCAGACATACTATATGCTCCGGATATAGGCAAAAATCTCTTCTCGATAGGACGAATGATGGCCTGAGGAGACAAAGGAGTAAACATATGCCCAAATGGAGTAACAGTAATCGATCTAAAGAACAATAAGAAATTAATGTATGCATTGAAAAGAGGGAATCTTTATGCAATCGACAGCATGCCAAATGGTACATTGGCATACTCCACAATGACAAACGACACCTGGCATATATGGCATGAACAGTTAGGACACATCAGCCAGACAAGCTTAGAATAGATGATGAGGAATAGCTCAGTGAAAGGATTGCCAAACTGTACATCTCTGAACTTCTTTTGCGATGACTGCATGGCGAATAAGGCTTCTCAGAAGTCTTTTCAGGAACGGATGAAACGAGTGAGTGGCATACTCGATCTTATACATACAGACATCTGCGGTCCCATACATACATCATCACATTCCGGGAAGAAGTATTTTATTACTTTCATTGATGATTACACTCATAAGGCCCATGTATACTTCCTCTCAGCAAAGAGCAAAGTATTCGAGAAATTTAAAGAATTCAAGGCAAGCATGGAGAATGATACGAAACATCGGATAGGGATACTATGCTCGGATAACGGGACAGAATACATAAATAAGTCCTTTAAACAATTCTTAAAAGAGCATAGAATACAACATACTAGAACAGCTCCTTATACTTCGCAACAAAACGGCATGGTGGAACGGTTCAATCGAACAATCGTCAAGATGGTCCAAACGATGATGAATGCAGCTGGTTTGCCACAATCCTTCTGGGCTAAAGCATTGAACACGGTGGTGTATATACGTAATTGATGCATTTCTCAAGCCTTAAGCAAAGAAAGTGATGTACAGTCTAAGGATGATAACCTTACACCTGAAGAACTGTAGAGCAGATCCAAGCCCGACGTCTCACACTTACGGACATTTGGAAGCAAGGCTTACATATTGGATAAAAGTGGAAATAGAGGAAAATTCGAGCCTAAAGCGGATAAGCATATATTCCTTGAATACAATGGGTCAGCATATAGGTTGTGGAACACGCAAAAGCACGGTATAGTCATCTCTCGCGATGTTCAGTTCAAAGAGAAAGCAAAGGAAATTTGCATAGAAATTCCTATACCTGTAGTAAGTGGAACTACGCCGACGGTGAGTGCAAAAACTATACCAATGATTTCGGTAACAATGGTACAACCTATGCCAACGAGATCAATGGTGCAAGTACCTACGAAAACCCCTGAACCGAGAATTACAGAGATTTTGGATAATGAAGAGGATATCTCTCCAAAGGGCAAGAAAAAGCGCAAGTCTGGGATGGACAATGAAGTCCAAGCAGATCTGAGAAGTTACTGGGACCCACCCAAGTTATCTCATTGCAAACAACATCACATGAACTATACCTGCGAATGCGCTTACATAGTAATAACCAGTGAGCTGGCACACTATGACAAAGCTATTCATTTGAATGATAAAAAGGAGTGGAAAAAGGCTATGGACGAGAAGTATAATTCACTCATTGAGAACGGCATGTGGGACTTGGTCTCTCTTCTGGCAAATCAATAAGCCATAGGATCCTGATGGGTATATAAAATCAAGCATGATAGCAATGGTGGTGTAGAGCGATACAAGGCCCGATTCGTGGCAAAGGGGTATTCACAAGACTTTGGAGTCGACTATAACGAGATATTTTCCCCAGTATTTAAGCTTACTTCACTTAGAATACTTCTTGTGATCGGAGCCAAGTATGACTACGAGATACATCAAATGGATGTTAAGACAGCCTTCCTAAATGGAGATGTGGATACTGAACTATATGTTCTTCAACTACAAGGATATGAACTCTATAACAATGAGAAGGAGTTAGTATGCAGACTATGCAAAGGCCTCTACAGTATAAAACAGGCGGCAAGGCTATGGAATTGAAAGATCGATGATTATCTCATAGAAGAGAATGGGTTCAAATGATGTGAAGCAGACTCATACATATACACTCGTCATACATCCTCAGGAACAGTGTACCTGGGAATTTGGGTTGATGATATCATTCTGGTTGGAATGACAAATGAAATTAATGAAATAAAGGTGGCACTATGCAAGAAGTTCAAAATGATAGATCGGGGTGATGTGTCTTTCCTTTTGGAGATATCCATTATACATGACAGGAGTGCGTGTACTATATACCTAAGCCAAGAAGCCTACATTCAGACAATACTTGAGTGGTTCAGTATGAGCAAGTATAAGCCAGTCAGAATACCAATGGAGACGTCTGTGAGATTAAAGAAGTCCGATACACTCAACGACAATGATATTCCCTATTGATAAGCAGTAGGATCCCTTATGTATCTGATGCTCAGGACAAGACTTGATCTATCATATGCAATCAACAAAGTGGTGCAATACGCATTGTGCTACAACAACTCACATTGGACGGCAATCAAGCGCATATTCAGATACATTAAAGGCATAAAGAGCTATACACTCAATCTGGGTGATAAGGGAGTAAGCAGGAGTACTGTTATGGTAAGCCTTTCTGGCACATGTGATGCTGATTGGGCTGGAGACTTGGATGACAGAAGGTCTACAACAGGATACTTCTTCTATCTCGATGATGGTGGAGCCATTTTGTGGCAAACTCATAAGCAATCATCAGTGGCGACGTCATCTATGCAAGCAGAATATCAAGCATTGTCAATGGCGACGAAGGAGGCCATCTGGCTTTGTGAACTACTAAAGGATCTGGGATTTACTCAAGGATCTACGACTATATGACAGGACAACCAATCCACCATTGCTTTGGCAAAGAACCCTATACATCATGCAAGGACTAAGCATATCAATATACAGCACCATTACATATGAGAGTGTATTGAAAACGAGGCTATACACCTGCTATACATCCCTACAGAGCAAATGGCAGCAGATTCACTGACGAAGGCCATTCCAAAGGCAAAGTTCGATTTTTGCATGCAAGGAATTGGTGTAATGACAAGCAACAAGCAGTTAATGGTGAATGATGGGTAAAAATAAATATTACGGCGAAATGATGGGTAGAATGAGTGTTACAGCAAATATTTGTGATGGAAACCTATAACATTGCTCAGGATTTCCATTTTTCACTACTTCTCTTACCTATTTTTACACTTATAAGCAGGGAATTTCAACCTTTTTTGGTCATCTAGATAGCATCCCATTGATAATGTTTGTTTTGCTTAGCTGTAGCTGGAGATTGATCAGTTTTATTTGCATTTGCATTCTTTATCTTGTTGAGTGAGAGTGTTGAGATTACAGGTTACAACTCGATATAGATAATTTGTGGTGCAGTGGCGTTGGGGTGACATTATCAACAAATATATAAAAGCATGTTACTTGAGTGATCAATAAATACCTCTCTCTCTCTTTTCCTCTCTCCTATTCCTTCAAAAGTTCACAACAAAGGATATTCCTATTCTTACTACCCTCAAGCTACTTCAGCACTTTCTGGATATTGCTAGTTACTACTGAAGGTTTATCCAAGAATACTCTGCTATTGTAGCCCCACTAACCAGCCTGGTCTGCAAAGGAGTAAACATCAAGACTGAATGGACCCCTGAATACATCCAAGCTATAGACTATCTCAAGAGACTCCTTACTAAGGCCCCAGTACTAATTGCACCTAAATCTACCAGGCTATTTACTCTGATCACAGATGCCTCTAACATTGCCATTAGGGCAGTATTTAGCCAAGAAGACTGCCCAGTGGCCTATCTTTCCCAAAAGCTTAAGTTAGCTGAGACCCAATATACTACCCACAAGAAGGAACTTCTGGCCATTGTTACTGTACTCTCAGAATAACACTATTTCCTCCTAGGACAACCATTTGTAGCCTATACTGATTACTATATACTGCAATATATCCATATATAGTCCATGCTGACCCACAGACAAGTCTGCTGAATAGAAATCATTACCAACTTTGATATGGAAATCAAGTATATCTCAGACAAAACCAACCTTGTGGCTGATAGTTTCTCCAGATACATGGAAGATGAACTTGTCTTCATGGTTAAGATAATTAGAGACCTTACCCAGATGATTAAGGATGGCTACCAGCAAGATAGCCCCCTGATGAAATTCCTTCAATTCTGCTAAAACCCAGAGGCCAAGGTTCCAGAACTCATGAGGCAAATGTCCAAGAGATTTACTTACCATAATGGACTTATCTACAGGAACCATAATAGAGTGGTTGTACTCAACAGTGATATTCTGTGACTCAAGATCATGCAGGAACTCTATGATACTCCTACAGCAGGATACTTTGGTTTCAAGAAGACCTACAACCTCCTCTCAAGAGAGTTCTACTGGCCAAAGATGTCCAAGGATATCAAAGACTTTGTGATCTCATGTGAGATATACTAAAGGTTCAAAAGTGATAACAAGCTACTAGTAGAACTTCTGCAACCACTACCAATCCTGAGTAATAACTGAGATCAGATTGCAATGGACTTCATTGTCCAACTCCCCAAGACCAAGGCAGGATGGGATACTATTGTGGTATTTGTAGACTGCCTAAGTAAACAAGCTCATTTTATACTCACTAAGACCATTGCTACTGCACCAGAGATTGCCAAGATTTTACTCAACTAAATATTCAGGCTACATGGTATGCCTAGCACCATTGTATCTGACTGAGATGCTAGGTTCACAAGCAACTTCTGGAAGGTATTCTTCTCTCTCTATGGAACCAAGCTGAAGTTCTCTACTGTCTACTGCCCTCAGACTGATGGTCAAACTGAGTGAATCAATAGGACTCTCAAGCAGATGCTTAGTATCTTCTGCTATTACAAGTAGAATAATTGGGACAAGTACCTAGCTTATACTGAGTTTGCTTATAATAACAGTTAGTAAATTTTTACAAAGAAGACACCATTCTTCCTGAACTATGGTCAACACCCAAGGACCCTAAGTACTACTGCGAAATCAGTAGTCCCAGCAGCTCAAGATCTGGCTGAGATCATTTCTGATCTTACCTGAATGATAAGAGATACTCTCATAGAAGTACAGGACTACTAGACCAAGTATGCAAACTTGAAGTAAAGAGAAGTCTCCTATAATAATGGTGACATAGTCATACTTAGAACAGACTATCTCCACCCAGATATTCTGATATAACAACTAGTCAAGAAACTCCATGCTAGAAGAATTGGACCATACAAGATTGTGGAAAAAGTCAGTAAAGTTAACTATAAGTTACAACTTTCCCACAATATCTGAGTATACCCAGTATTCCATATCAGCCAATTGGTGAACTACTATGAGAACCTATTCCCTGAGCATACAGTTCCACCTCCACCCCCAATTAGGATCAATGATCACAAGGAATTCAAAATTGAGGAGGTACTTGACCACAAGGTTTGCAAATACTCCAAAACAGTCAAGCACTTTTTCCTCATCAAGTGGAAGGGTTACCTCACCCATGATATTATCTGGAAAAAGGAAGAAACTCTGGAAAATGCATACAAAGCCCTCCAGGACTATATGGAAATACTCACTCCCTAGTAAAGAAAGAAACTGCAGCTCTAAAGAATTAGAGTACATAGTAAATGAATAGGATACTATATATTTTATCCAAAACATATAATACTGAATATTGTAGAAAAAAAGGAACATCATAGTTAACCAACAAGAAGAGGCTTAGGTAAAGGACAATATTATATAATATAGCAAAACACATTTGAATAACTCTATTTTATACCATCTATATCATCTTTGCTGAATGATGACAGATGCTTCATATGGAACTTAGGAAAGCCAACAATGTCAAAATCAATCTAAGCCCATCTATGTGATAGATATTATTACTAGGAATTGTCTCAGATTATAAGAAATTCTATGTCTGAGAGATTTGAACCCCCAGCCATGACAATAAGAGCCCTTACCCTAGACAAAGATGGCCAGTTCTTACAAATGTACTAACTAGATAAAAAAAAAGAGAACCAAGACCTGTTAACTCTGTGTAACTATGACTATAAGTAATAATATCTTTGAAATTAGAATTTTCTCATATGACTAACACATACTTTACTTATGGCAATAGATCACATATTTTGCTGGGAAGTATAACCAAGAGAAAGTTACACCAGATAGGTGAATAAGTATAAATACCCAAAGCAAGAATACCCTGCAACTCTTATCTCCCTCTCCTCATAAAGAAAAGACAAGACAAGAATACCTGCTACCTGCCACCAAACTGTCTGCCATAGCCAGCCCCTTCTAAGCCAGGTTGACTGCCTCTTTGGACACATCCAGGTTGCTATCCAAGAAAGGAACCACTGCTCTGAGGCCCTTAACCTCTCCAGCCCAGACCTAGGATAGTATGTTCTTAACTGCTATAAACTCATTAAAAGAGCCTATCTTGCTACCAGCTATCTAGAGATCTGGCATGAATATAAAATTAGCCACTAGCTTCTACAATATACAAATGGCCTACCCACTGACCAGGCCTCAGACTGGGCCCACCTAGACAGATATGAGCAGAGACTTACCAAGAAGATCCATCAAATCATATACCACACACTCTTTGCAATCTTCAACCTCAACTATGTCTAACTGAAGGATTTCCAGAACCTCTCTTTTCTCAAGGTTGATGAGCTAGAGATCAAGGTTGCTCAAGAAGTCAACTCCTGGATTACCCTCAAGTCTATTGACTGTAAATTCTACTAGAGCCCCCTCCTGAATGACAACTCAGACCAATGGCTTCAAGGCCTCTCTGACCTCTTCAAAGAACTGTCTATCTGAATGGATATTTCCAGGCATGAGGATCAAAAACCCTACTTAGATAGCCCCAACTGTATCAGATAGAGAACTCCTATATCAGCACTCATCCCAATATAAGAACCATTTGCAGACCTTATTGATTTCTCTATTCTGGACAGTGAGCCATCAGCAACCACCCTCTCTACTACTGAAGAAGATGGCAACAACACTAAGGAAGATTCTCTACCTTTCTCTTCTCTAGTTCTCAATTTCTGAATCAATAAGAACATTGATTTCTAAGGAGAGAAAAATATAATAGAATGAATAAATAGATGAGACACAATGTGTGATCACATGACCTGGTAATGATGTCATCATACAATCAAGCATGATATATAAATAATGAATGATGAACAAATGAATGATGCAGGCATCTTTCTCTGCTACAATTCATGTTACACACACTTTTATAACACACTTTCAAGTCATTTATTGGAGAAAGATAGTAAGGTAATATCAACCAGTAAGCAAGCCGATGCATGTACTAGGTTGGATAGACCTGGGGCCTTCAACTGGCAGCATGTTGGGAGAGGGTATGGACTGGGGATGGGGTCTTTTGGTGGCCCAGGTGGACAGGACAGCTTGGGCAGTAGAAGTGGCACTGGTGGGGGGACTGGAGGGCAGCAGGGGAGGAGCTTTGCAGACATGCTGAGGTCAGGAGGTTGGCCGGTTGGAGATTGCAGTAGACAGACAGGAGGGAAGGGGAAGAAGAAGGTTGGGAGTACTGGGGGAGCTGGGCCTTTAGTGGTGGGAAGTGGTGGAGGTGGAGTGGCTGCTGGGGGTAGTGGCAGGACTGCTGATAGCAGTATGATGGTGAATCAGGAGGAAAAAAAAAGAGATGTGATGGCTGATGGTCTGGGGGGACAGGGATTCCCGATGAGGAAGAGGGATCTGGCAGATGGTGTAATGGGACTAGCAGTGACCCCTTTGCTCAAGAAGTCTATTTTGGAGTTCATGGCGACCTTGTGCTTCCAGGACTTAGCAGTGATGGTGAGGATGATTCTGGGGCTTATTTCAAAGCAGGTGGCTGGAGCAGCCTCGATGAAGTTCTTGAAGAGTCTGGAGGGGGTCGAGGTGGGCTTTGAGGAGACAGGACTACTGGACAAGGCACTAAAGACTGGAGTTGTGGTTGGGGAGGTAGTGGTCTCTATAGTGCAGTGCTTGCGATGGGACCCCAGGGTGGTGCAGCTTCTGGTGAGGAGAGTGCCCACAGTAACTAAGGAGGAGATGAGGAGGAGGGTGGAGGAGGTGATGGTAGAGTATAGTGATATGGTGGATATCAGCTTTCAGGTGTGGGAGGGAACAATGATCAGGACAGGCAACATTGATGTCAGGATCCAGCTGGCAGGCAAGGAGGCTATGGGGAAGGCAAGTGACTGGCCTTCTGTACTAATGTGGGGGGTATTTATCTGTAAGGTGTTGAGGGTGAAGGGGAGTGAGGAGGAGGAAGAGGACTTGTTAGAGGTACTGAAGGAGTTGAGTGGAGCTGTGGAGAGGAGGGCAAGAGCCTGGAAGTTGTATGAAGAGTTGATGCATCTGGAGGTTGTGGATGAGAGGCATGTCTATACTGATAGGAAGCAGTGGGAGCGGGCACAGGAGCACAGGAGACAGAGGGAGCTGCTGGCAAGTATGGCAGTAGAGGCACCAAAGAAGGCAGTTGGAGCTAAAGTGTCTGGGGGTGTCGAAGCTAGTGTTTGGGCGAGTAAAGGGGTTGGGGAGGTGGAGGCAGGCGAGGAAGGAGCTGAGAAGGTGCTGGGCAAGGATCCCTACACCAATGGCACTTTCGAGATCTGGGAGCAGGAACTGGATGCCACCCCCCCCCCTCTTATCAGGAGGGGCCCAGCTGGGAAGAGATGGACAACAGAGGATGTACCAATGAAGGGGGCCCAGCAAGTGCAATTTGGGGTCCCTGATGTGGAGAGAGGGGATCAGGTGGTGGCAGTTGGCAAGGATGAGCTGGTGGAGGAGTGGGATGAGGCTGCCAGTATAGGGACTGACACTACAATATTGGACGCAGGACGGCCAGGGACTCCAGGAGAGAAGAAGGTGGGGAACTTGCTGTAGATGAGCAAGGTGATGGACAACCTTGCAGCTGAGACTTTGGGGGAAGTGGACCTGCAGGTAATGCCTGAGGAGCATTGGACACAGATTCTGAGAGGTGAGAGAGTGGTGGAGGCACTGAAGGGGGAGATTCTTTTGATTTTCCTAGAGGAGGAAGGATATGAGGTTGATGCAGTGAGGAAGGCTGAGCTGGCACTGGTCGCTGGTGAGCGGGTGGAGTACTGTTGGGCAGAGTGGCATGGTTTGTGGTTCTGGCAGGAGGCCTGTCTGAAATACTGGGAGGACTTTGAGGAGTGGGAAGATGGGGCAATGATTGACCTTCTGGGAGGGTTGGAGGCACAGAAAGCTGGTGAAAGGGAACTAGCTACTGAACATGACTTGGATTTGTTGCAGGAGGAATGAAATGCAGAATTGTAGAGAGTGGGGACACTGTATAACATTTTCTTATGAATAGTACAACCAACATTTTCTCTTTGAATGTGAATGGGCTCAGGGGATCTGGTCGACATAGGAACATTTTTACTTGGCTCAAGGGATAGGAGGCTGATACCTTTTTATTATAGGATGTTCGATGTGAGGATGAGGACAATTGGGAAGAGTGGACTAGGGAATGGGGTGGGGCTACTGCTTGGTTTGGAAAAGTGGTGATTCTGGTGAGGAAGAGAAGAGAAGACTTGGGGGGTATTGGGAGCTGGGGGGATCGCTTGGTCTGGAGAGATTGGCATTGGCTGGGGTGAGAGTCGGTAAAGGTTGGCTCTTGCTACTGCCCTGTAGTTAGGGGTGAGAGGATTGCATGAATTACAGAGCTGCTAGAGGAGGGTATTTTCTTAGAGAAAGGGGTTGATGTGCTCGGGGGGGACTTTAATATGGTTTGGGATCAGTATCTGGACAGAACAGATGGTGGAAGGAGTGCAGGAGGGAGAAGTGGAGGTCTGGATGCATGGGAGGAGGTGGAGCAGCTGAGCTCCTTAGGGGATATAGGTAGAATATAATGGGGCAACACCAGGGTCTACATGCATTGGGTGAATGGCTTGGATACAAGGATTGACTAGATTTTGATGGCAGAATGCTGGGGGTCCAATGTTTGGAAGGCATTAGAGGTGGAGTGGTGCCCATGGTCTGATCACTGGGGACTGTTGGGACAAGGGCAGTTTGGGGGGAGTGGAGATGGATCTGGACATTGGCGCCTTAACTCCTCCCTGCTGGCTGAGAAGGGGTTGTGGGATTCATGGGTGGAGGATATATAGGCAAAAGTTTCTGGCTGGAGGGATGAGGGTTTGGCAGTAAGTATATGTTGGATGAGATTGAAAGAGGCTGTAGGGGTCTATTGGAGAGGGGCTGGGAGAGAAGCTGGGAGAAGGAGGAGGAAGTACACAAGGTGTGCTTCCAATAGGTTGCAGAGACTGTAAATGGATTGAGCAGATCTGCTTACTTCTGATGGGGTGGAGGATTGGAGGATAGCATAGGTTAAATTAGAAATAATGGAACTGCAACAGGTATTGAGAGAAGAGGAGGAGTCTCATATATGAGGTATGGCTGCTAGGCTAAGGTGGCAGGGTCTTAAGGAGGGTAAGTGACCTACAAGATATTTGTCACATCTGCTTAGAGCTAGGAGGGTATGACATCAGTAGGATAGCATCCTAGATACTGATGGGGATATGGTTCATGGTATGCAATGAATCTTAGGGGTATTGAGAGAGAGATGGCAGAGTTTGTAGAGTGAGGAAGAAGGGGGTGCTGATGAGACAGTAATTGAAGATATGTTAAGGGAATGGAGGCTGCCACAAGTGGCTGGACTGGGTGACTTGGCCTTACTGGTACAAGGAGAGGAGGTTTGGAGTGTTCTTACTGCAACTAAACCTGGAACAGTGCCAGGGGAGGATGGACTACCATGGGACTTCTGGAAGAAGATAGTAAAGGTCCCTGGTGTTTTGGGTGAGATGACTGCTCTCTGTGACCATGTTCTTCAGAGTGGAGAGTAGGTTAGAGAGCAGGACCTCAGGCTGGTGGCTTTATTGTACAAAGATAAGGGGAGGAGGGAAGACTGGAAGAACTAGAGGCCAATCATACTTCTAGATATGGACAGAAAGATGGTGACTAAGGTGGTTGTTACCAGGCTGCAGAAAGTTGCCCAACAGGTACTGGGAGAGGAGCAGAGGGGCTTTGTTGGAGGCAGACTTATAAGAGATGGGACCACATGGATGTATGGTGTCATTGAAGGGGCTCGGGCTTGTGGACTGGATAGAAGGTTGGTCTTCTTGGACCAGAAGAAGGCCTATGACTGGGTCTGGTGGGTTTGGCTGGGCAAGGTGTTGGATCATATTGGTGTACCCTCAGGATTTTGGGCTTCTATGTTGAGTCTGCTAGAAGGCAGTCGGGTGGTACTGATGTGTAATAGTCACCATGGTCTGGTATTTTCCTTAAGAAGAGGGGTTTCTCAGGGGGACCCTCTGTCCTCTATTCTCTATGCCCTTTCATTAGAACTATTGATGGATAGGATTCGCCGAAAGGTGGTAGGGCTCTCTATTTATGGAATAGTGTGGAAGGTAGGAGCCTTTGCAGATGATATAGTGGTTGGACTTGGGTCTGTGGTAAATGTCAAGGCACTTAAGGAGACAGTGGAATGGTATGAGGCTCACTCTGGGGCAAAGCTCAACTGGCATAAGTGTGAGACTATGGTACTAGGGAATGGGCTGATGGGTGGGGATGTCATTGGAACAATTGTTTCTACTGGTGAGGTGGTATGGTATCTGGGCATCTTCCTCTCTGTATATGGCTCTATCTTACCATGAGTGTGGTGGGAGATCAGGGTGGCTATTTGGGGGGAGGCCCTTCAAGGTTGGGGTGGCTGCCATATCTCTCTAGCAGGGTGGGTGACAATTCTGAATATCTACTGGTTCCCCAAGCTATGGTATGTGGTCTACCATCTAGACTTCTCAGCTTGGGTGGTGAAGAGGCTAACAAAGGTGGCTAGAGATTGGATTTGGGCAGGGAGGAGGTCCCAGATCAGTTGGGATACTCTTGCAACACTAGTGGTCAGGAGTGGTCTTGGCCTTGTAGATTTCCCTAAGAGATTGTACTGCTTATGAGTCTGGTGGTTGAAGAGAGTGGCTGAGCTGTAAGGAGGAGATTGGGTGCCTCTGCTACAGAAGGTGTGGGAGGTGAGAACCTCCCCCCAAGAGTCCTCAGGAGATCTACTCTCTTTGATAGGCCTCAATGGAAATCAGCAGCTGTGGTTTAAGGGCTTTTGGTGGGAAGTAGTCGATGGCGTACACTGAATTGGTCTGCACTGGCAAGGCAATGAGGGGGAGGGGTTGTGGGGACCTGGTATGTGGTGATGGGATAGACTACTTCTGGGGGGTACTCCACTTGCTGCTTTTGATATTAAGGATGGAGTGGAGTGTCAGCAGGGTCTAGGCTGGGATTTTTGGCCAAGCAGTTAGCAGGCAGTAGAGATCAGCAAGAAGTGGGACTGGGCAGGTATCTGGTCTTGGAGTGCTGAGGTATGGCGGTGGCTTCCTTCCAAGTACTGGGTAGTGTAGTGGCGATTGCTGCAGAGGAATGTCATATTGAATTTCCACACCAGGCATCTGGTAGATGGTGGCTGTTTTGACTGTGAGGAGTATTACAATGTGGGGCAGGCTGGGGGTATTGTACAGATGCTGGAACATTGGCTGGGAGAGTGTGAGGTTTTGGGGGACTTTTGGATAGAAATAGGGAATAAACTGGGTGTAGGGTACAGGCTGGCAAGAGAGAGAGACTGTTGGGAGGACTTGAGATCCTGGCTAGTGGGGGGGGTGGGTAGTAGTTGGCTCACTGTTGGGTGGGTGTTAGCTGTATAGGTGGGATTGGCAGGACATTGGCTTTTTGTATTTGAGGAGGGGCGGCAGATGGGACTACAGGAGAAGGTTTCAAGATGGGAGGAGTTGTTGGGAGATCTGTTGACTGGATGGTAGATGGGTTGGGGCCCTTCAGGGGGGTGTTGTTGTGGTTTGGTGATAAGGATCTATGAACAGAGTGGTGGGAGGGTAGAGATTGTATTAGATGGAGTGGTCTTTCATTAAGAAGAGGTAGGGGGGGG
>RBNI01002839.1:0-17355 GCA_003990745.1 Jimgerdemannia flammicorona
GAGAGTCCTTCTATCCTCCGCCGAATTCTATCCATAAGGGGTTCCAGCGAAAGAGCATATAAAATGGGAGACAGTGGGTCCCCCTGGGGCACCCCCCTGCCCAAGGGGAATGCCACCCCTCTATGACCATTGCACACGAGCGCAGCCCTACTCCCTTTCAGTAGGCTGACCATCACTGACCAGAATTGGGATGGAACCCCCATCCTATCCAAAACTTTCTCCAGCCAGACTCTCTGCACCCAGTTGTAAGCCTTCTCCTGGTCCAAGAAGACTAGTCGCCCATCCAGCCCACAGGCCCTTGCCCCTTTGATAACTCCATGTACCCAGGCAGTGCCATCCCTGATGAGCCGACCACCCACAAATCCCCTCTGCTCAATACCCACAACTTGCTGGGCCACCTTCTGTAATCTTGCCACCACCACCTTAGTCACCAACTTCCTGTCCATATCTAACAACATTATCGGCCGCCAGTTCTTCCAATCCTCCCTCCTTCCTTTGTTTTTATAAAGTAGCATCACCAGCCCAAGGTCCTGCTCCCCCACCCACCTCCCAGTCTGTAGGATGGAGTCGCACAATGCTGTCATCTCTCCCATCACCCCTGGGACTCCAACCATTCGCTTCCAAAAGTCCCAGGGCAGACCATCCTCTCCAGGTGCCATACCTGGCATTGTCGCGGCAAGCACCTGGTGGATCTCCTCTTCCTGTACCGGCATCACCAGGTCATCTAGCCCCTCGATATGTGGTGGGTGCCAATCCTCCAATGCTTGTTCAATGGTCCCAGCATCAGCCCCACCTTCCTCCTCACTCCACAATCCACTCCATCTCTCCTTCAGTGATCCAAGAATGTCCTGCACACCGTGTACCAATGTTCCATCTGAGTCTAACACCTCTTCCCACCATTGCTGAACCCGCCTTGCCCTAAGCGCCCTCGTGAGAAACTTGGAAGGCCTCTCCCCTTCCTCCAAATTCTGCCAGCGGAGCTGTGCCACCAAGCTCTGTACCCTCACTTCTTCCTCTTCCCGCAGCACCTGTTGTAGTTCGCCAACCTCCATTTTTGCCCTTATTAATCTCCAGTCCTCCTCTCCCTCTAGCATTTTCAACCTCGCCCACTCCTCCAGGAGCCTAGCCAATCTAGTAGAAGCCCAATGCACTCTACGCCTCCTCTGCTTCCCTGCCTCCTTGCCAGCTTCACTCCAATGGATCTTAGCCATCTCCTTCATTCTTATCCACCTGACCCCAACTGAGGCACCTTCCTGCCACCAGTTCTCCACCTTCAGCTGAATGTCCTTAACCCACTCATCCCACCAGGTCTTGTCATTTAACAAAGAGGAATTGAGGCACCAATGTCCCGGCCCATCCCTACTTCCCCCAAAGTGTTCCTGTCCCAAAAGCCCCTAGTGATCCGACCATGGGCACTATTCTACCTCCAGTGACTTCCACACATCCTGGCCCCAACAGCTGGCTGTTAGAATCCAGTCGATTCTTGTCCCCAGACCCCCTGCCCAGTGTGTATAAACCCTCCTATTCCCCCAGCACTCCCTCCCAGCGTCCACCAGCACACTTAGCCTCTCGACCTCCTCCCATGCCACCAGTCCTCCACTCCAGCTCTCAGCACCACGTCCTCCATCCGTTCTATCCAAAAGTGTATCTCGAACCATATTGAAATCACCCCCAAGCATATCTACCCCAGCCTCCACAAAGCTCCCGCTCTCCAGTAGCCCTTCCACCCAATCGACCCGCTCACCCCACACTGCAGGGCAGTAGCAGGAGCCAATGGTAACTGGCTCCCAACCTGCATGAATCCACACTCCCTAAACTAGCCTCTCTCCCCAACTCCTCACATCCTGAATCTCCCCTCTGCCTTTCCGGACCAAAATTCCCACCTTGCCCTTCCAAACTACAGCACCTCCCCATTCCTTTATCCACTCCATCATATCAGACTCAACCTCACACCGAACATCCTGCAACAGGAAGAGATCGGCCTCCAATCCCTTTATCCAAGTAAAAATGTTCCTACATCGAGTAGCCCCCCGTAACCCATTCACATTTAAAGAAAAAATGTTGGTTGTACTGTTCATAGTAAATATGGTATGTTTGCAATCGATCTCTACTGCTCCATGCTCATCTCCTCCTGTGCCGTGTCCAGATTGTATTCCACAGTCAACTCCTCCTCTTCTGCCCTCTGAGCCTCCAATCCAGCCAGCAGTTCATTCATCTCTTCATCGGCCTTCTCCTCAAACTCCTCTCGATATTCTATGCATGCCTCCTGCCAGAGCTGCAGTCCATGGCGCTTGTTCCAGCAGTATTCAGCCCTCTCTCCAGCGATGACCGCCATCTCTGCCTCCTACCCCTTATCGACCTCATAGCCCTCCTCCTCCAGATATACTACCAGAATCTCCGCCTTCAATGCCAACACCACCCCTTCTCCCTGCAAAATCCTTGCCCAATGCTCATCACTCATCACCCTCAGATCCACCTCACCAAGTTCCTCAGCCGCCAGGTTATTCATCATTTTGCACATCCAAAGGAGGTTCCCCACCTCCTTTCCTCCCGAGGTCGCCAGCCTCCCACCATCCAGCATTGTGGTGTCAGCTCCAGCACTCGCAGCCTCATTCCACTCCTCTGGGACGTCCACCAGTTCCTCCTCCCCAACTGCCACCACTTTTCCCCCATTCGCTACCTCCAGAACTCCAAATTGCACTCTCTGGGCCCCCTTCATCAGCACATCCTCCTCCACCCTGTTTCGTGAAGCTGGGCCCCGTCTAATGAGGGGCGTAGGTGTTGGAGAATTCTCCCATGTCTCATCCCAAACCTCCAGTGTACCATCGGTGTACGGATCCTTACCAGACGTCCCCCTATCCTCAGCAGTCCCCTTCCCAGCACTTTCGCCACCCTCGCCTGCCCAGACGCTTGCGTTGGCCCCCTCCATGGCTACCACCTTGCTCGTCTCCTTCAGAGGTCCCCCCTTCATCTTCTCCAACAGTTCCCTCTGCCTCTTACGTCCCTGATCTCGTTCCCACTGTACCTTGCTCACTCGAAACCACCTCCCCTCTACCACCTCCAAGTGTGTCGCCTCCTCGAAGGCCCTCCAAGCCTTGGCCCTCCGTTCAACTGCACCACTCAGCTCTTCCAGCGCTTCCAATAGGTCCTCTTCCTCCTCCTCGCTCCCCTTCATCCTCATCACCTTGCACACGATCGCCCCCCAGACCATACCAGAAGGCCAGTCCCTTGCCTTCCCGGTAGCCTCCTTTCCTGCCAACCGAATCCTCACATCCACGTCTCCCATTCTGAGCGAAGTCCCCTCCCAGACTCTAAATCCAATATCCACTACCTCGCTGTACTCCTCCATGACCTCCTCAACTCTCTTCCTCGTCTCCATTGCCGTCACCGTGGGCACCCCTTTCACCAACAGTTGGACCACTCTGGGGTCCCATTTCAGACAGCGAGCCATTGGTACCTGCACCTCCCCAAATACCAATCCAACCTTCAATGCTTCCTCTAAAGGCTCAACCTCCTCAAACCCCACCTCCACTCCCTCCAGTCCCTTCAAAAACTTAACGGATGCCACTCCAGCCACCTGCTTAGCAATCAGCCCCAAGACCATCTTTGCTGTCACCGCTAGGCCTCGGAAGCACAGTGTCACCGCGAACGCCGAAATGGACTTCTTGAGTAATGGTGCCACCACCAGCCCCATCACACTATCTGCTAAATCCCCTTGTCTCCCAAGCCCCAGTCGCTCAGCCGCACCTTCCACAGTCACATCTGGATTTTTTTCCAGATCAGCAGTCCCGTCTCCATCAGCCGTCACACCCCCCCACTCCCCCACATACAGTCGCCTTCTCCGTTTCCTTGCCCTTCTTCAACCAACCCTCCAGCCCTGATGCCTGCCTCCTTCCCTTCACCGTCTCCGCAAAGCTCGCCCTCCCAGATCCCTGTCCTCCACCACCACCTCCTCCCCTTCCTCGCCCACCTGCCAGCAGCCCCCTCATACCTCCCCCCAGGCCCGGGCCTCTCCCCACTTGCTGCCAGTTGAACGCACTTGGGCCACCCTGCCCAGTACGCACCTCAGATTGCCTGTTGGTTGCCATGTTATTAGTCTCTTTTCCTCCAAAACGATGAAGTAGTTGCTTTTCCAGATATTGTGTAACCTGAGAGGTACCGGAGAGAGATGGTGTGCGTCACTTCCCTTCACCCTTGTCACCTTACACAAAATCACTCCCCAGATCATTGCTGAAGGCCAGTCCCTTGCCTTCCCAGTAGCTTCCTTCCCAGCCAGCTGAATCCTCACATCCACATCACCAGTCCTGAGTGAGGTCCCTTCCCAGACCCGGAATCCGATATCTACCACTTCTCCATATTCTGCTATGAAATCCTCAACCTTCTTTCTCATCTCCATTGCTGTCATCATCGGCACTCCTTTCACCAGCAGTTGGACCACCCTGGGATCCCACTTCAGACAACATACCATTGGAACACACACCTCCCCAACCACCAATCCAATCTTCAGGGCCTCCTTCAACAGTGCTGCCTTCTCAAAACCCACCTCCACTCCCTCCAGTCCCTTCAAAAACTTCATCGATGCAGCTCCTGCCACCTGCTTAGCAATGAGCCCCAGCACCATTTTCACCATCACTGCTAGGCCCCAGAAGCACAATGTAACTGTGAATGCCGAAATCGATTTTTTGAGCAATGGGGCCACCACCAGACCCGTTACACCATCCACTAAGTCCCCTTGTCTTCTAAGCCTCAGCCACTCAGCCTCACCATCAGCCATTATATCTAGATTTTTTTCCAGATTAACAGTCCCATCACCATCAGCAGTCACTCTCCCCCCAGCCACTACTCCCCCAGCTCCACTGCCCTCCCTTCCAAGGGCTGTTCCCCCCTGCACCATCCCCTTCGCATTCTCCTTGCCCTTTCTCAGCCAGCCCTCCAGCCCTGATGCCTGCTGTCTCTCCTTCACCGTCTCCGCAAAGCTCGCCCTCCCAGATCCAGAACCTCCACCACCTCCTCTACCCCTTCCACGTCCACCAGCCAGCAGCCCCCTCATACCCCCCCCCAGGCCCGGACCCCTCCCCACCTGTTGCCAGTTGAAAGTGCTTGGGCCACCCTGCCTAGTACGCACCTCAGGTTGCCTGTTGGTCACCATGTTGTTAGTCTCTTTTCTCCAAAAACGACGTTGTAAGTGCTCTCCAAAGGTTGTATAACCTGAATGGTACTGGAAAGAGATGTTGGATGACTCCATTGTCTAAGAGTTCTTAGATGTGCTCCTTTTCGAATGTTTTCAAGTGATGGGGTATTCTATAGGGTTTCTGCTGGATGGGTGTTACATTTCCTATATTTATGCTGTAGTGGTATAATGGGTTGTATGGCATATTGCCATAATTGGTGGTGAAGATATCTTGATATTTATTGAGAAGTTTTACTAGTTGTTGTTGTTGTTGAGGTGTCAATTCTTCTCCAATGTTGGTGGAAGGCTTCACTGTCTCCTGGGTCGCAGAGGGGCCTTTCCTTTCTTCTGGGAACTTTTGCTGTTTCTCAATATGTTTAGTTTATAAACTTCCCTATGAGTTTGGTTGAGAAAAGGCACCAGATATCCTATGATGGTTCCTTTCGGCAAGATGATGGTCTCCCAACTTTGGTTGGTTGCTCAGGAGTATACTAGGTTCATCTTATCAGAGAATGTGTGTCCCTCTATGTCCAGGTGTGGGATATCTATCTTGAGTTCAAAGAAAAGGTTCCTGGGGTCAGATGGTGCAAAGATTTCGAAGGTAGTTTGTTCTCCAGGTTCCAGGATGAGATTCTTGTGCAGTCTGACTAGTTGCCAGTACACTTGCTGGGGAACATTCCTCTTGAGGTGGTTAACTTGAAGGAGGTGTACCTCCTCCCTGTCTAAGCTTCCAAATCTCTTGGCTTGTCTTGTTTCTTCAGTTAGTTCAGAGACTTCCTGTAACTATGGGGTCTTGATCTTTATGAAGACTGCTTGGGCAATCTTCAGTCCTCTAATGATTCAGTGCCATTCTGCACTGCTGTTGTGTAGGATGACCTTGATTTTGCCTGTATATCCAGGGTCAATGGTTCCTCCTTCTACAGTTATCCCCTGTCTGGTAAGTCTGGACCTTGAGGTCAGTTGAATATAAGCTCCTTGGGGTGGCTGTATAGCTAATCCAGTTCTGACTATGAAGGTTTTTCCAGGCTTGATAGATTCATCTTCCAGGCTGTGAAGATCATATCCTACATCCTCTGGGTGGGCTTTGGTCAAGGGTTTGGCCTTGGGGTGCAGCAGGGCATACTGGGCAATATCCTTGCTGAGTTTGGGCTTTCCTAAGGCTGAAGCTCCACTAGCAGAAAGCCTCCAGACTCTAAGATTGAGGTGTGGCCATCTGGCTCCAGTAGAGGGGTCTCAGAGGTAGTTGATTTCCCTCCTTTCTGTAGGGTCAAGGGCTTCCATGAAGTTGGTGGCATCTTCTGCCCATCCTTGGTGGGTTGCATGTCTGATGAGAGCTAGGATGTCTTCTCCCAAATCATAGATCTTGTGGATTCTTTTTCCAGGCTTCTTGGTCTACCTTTTTCAAATCTGGCTTTTTCAGATCTGGCTTCAGTTATCTCCTTTCTTCAAAGTGTGCATTGCAACATCATGACTGAGGTGAATCTTCTGATGTCTGCAGTCTCAGCAGTCAGGGTGTCTCCCATGATTGCAATATCCCATTGCTCAAAAATGATGTTCCCAGCTATTTATCTCTTATTGTCTTGGGAATCAGTACCCATCTTGATCATAGGTTGGGGGAAGGGTAGACAAGGGATATATTTCTGTTCAGGTGAAGAAGCCTTGTCCCCTAAATCGACTTTGTAACCTTGTGGTGACTTCTTGAAAGATAGTGGACTGTGCAAGAGTAGTTGAGAGTTCTGGTCTTTAGGGTCTCTGTCTTTCTTGTTGGTCCAATAGATGACACTGATAGCAGTAGTCTCAGGGAGAGTAGAAGACCATTTGGTGTAGGCATCTTTCTAGCTAAAAGGCTTTCTCTTGGTGGGTTTCTTTCTTGGAGATAATGGTGATTGTACTGGGTCCTTCTTCTGTATTCCAAGGGTCATTGTCTTCAGGTGGTATCCAGCAAGGGTCATCCCAGGGAATGAGTTCAGGGACCTCTTCTTCATCAGATACTTCTTCTTCAGGAACTTCTTGGTCAAAAGTTTCTTCTTCCTTGGATGATTCTTCACCTCAAATTGTTTATACTTCTACAGCTTCGGTTGCAGGTGTTTCTGGAATATGTCTGCATTTCTTCTACTTCCTTCTACACTCTGGGCAGGCTGTGCCAGGTGATTTCCTTGTTCTCATGATCTTGGAGGAGTGCTCAGGACACTTGTGTCTCTTGAGGCATGTAGGGCATCCTTTGGCTTCTCCTGCAATGGCTCCAATGGTGATAGGGATAGTGTTCTTGGCCCATATATTGTCTTCTGGTCTGTCATCCACCAGGTTGATTCAGGGATTGAGTCTGGGATCATTTCCATCTTCGGATTCTTCTTTCTCTTCTATAGTAGACTCCTCACTGTTGGCATATTCTTCTTGAATAGTGACCTTCTTCTTCTTCTTTGATTGCTCATAGCTAGTTACCTTAACTCTATTCTTCTTGCCTCAGTAGTCAAACTTGAGTACTTGTTGGCCAATATCAACAACTACATTCATTTCCTTCATCCAGTTGGTACCAAGAATCATATCATAGGTGACAGCTTCTGTGACAACGGCTTTGGGGATAGAGAACTAAATGTGTCCAAGAGAGATAGTGATATTTCGTACTTCTCCAAGGGGTTGAGTTTGGGCTCCATCTGCTACTATGATACTGAGGTTGGATGGTCCATCAATGGGCCATTGGAGGGTGTCCAAGAATCGTTTGGCAATGACACAGACAGCTGCTCCTGTGTCTATGAGGATTTTCGCTTTTTGTCCTCCAATATCTCCATGTATGTAGGTGCTGACATGTCTTTTGGCTGCTTGGACAGGGATGGAAGCTGGTTCTTGCTGTGGGATTGGAACTTGGCCAGTGCTAGACCTGGTAGTTCTCAGCAATTTGTTTCGGACTCCAGCTGGTGTCATTGTAGAAACTGCAGGAGGGGGACTTCTATCTTGGCCACTTGAATCTTCTACCAGGCTTTATTGTAAATGTCTCTAGGCATGGTCTTTGGAGTGTACTTCTTCTTGGGCTTTGGAGCAGCAGGTTTCCATTCTTCTTATTCCATTTCTTCATATTCTGGTGGTAACTCATTTGTCTTGAGGACAAAAGGTGAGGGGGTTCAGGGAGGTGTCTCTACTTGTTCCTCTTCATGTTCTTCATCCTCTTCTTGGATAATTCTTCTGCTGATGTTCCTGGATGGTCTTCCTACAGGTCTCTTTCTTTTCTCTGCTGGATAGACTGTTTTCTGGATTGTAACCTTAGTGGGGTACAAGTCTAGGTCACTGTAGTCTTCGCTGTTACTTACTTCTTTGAAATCTTCAACAGGATGGGCTTCAGTCTTCTTGTACTGAGTGTCATTCCTTTAGTTTGGTGGTTCTGAGTCCCTTCGGTCACTTCTGTTGTTATCACATTCAGTGGCATAGTGTCTGAATTATCCACAGTAGAAGCATTGGACTTGGGCTCTGTCTTGGGCAGGGTACCTTCTTTCTTCTTGCTAGTAATTCCTGTTATCTCTTGGTGGATAACCTTGGCTCCTCTGTGGTGGGTACCCTCTGTTGTTTTGGTGGTCCCAATTTTCGCATATAGTGAGTTTTTCAATTTGTCCAACCAATCAGTCCAGCTTGGAGCTAAGGTCTTGAATTTCACTTCTGTCCTTCTTCCCTTCCTTAGCTGGCCCTCTTTCTTCAGATCTTTCTTGTCCTTGAAGGAGTCCTTGTAGAGCTTTGACCAGGATGTCATCTTTCTCTTCTTTTCTATCATGATCACTCCAGATAGTTCCTTGTCTGACATCAAAGAATCCTTGGGCTGCATCTACTTGCTCTTTGGACCTTCTGATGCCTAGAGTGTGGACATGCTGGGCAATGTTTGGGGGAATTCCATTCATAAAGGTCATTGGACCGATGATGTCCTGGTTGGTAGCATTGAACCCTGCAGCATACATTCTCTTCTGGATTCTTGTGAAGAAGGCTCTGGGTGATTCTCCAAGATTCATCTTCATCCCCATGATGAATTCCTGAGCCTTGTGGCAGGTTTCATTTTCTGCATACTTTTTGATGAGTCAATGGACCATGGCCTCATATTCTAGCTCATAGGACATTGCTGCTTACATCTGTCTCATCAGTTCTGAATCTGGGTTGTTGGCTGTTTGATGGAAAATTCCTCTGGCTGGTTCTCTGAGCTGAGCTTTGTAGATGGCGATTTTTCTTTCATCTGAGAGATTCCTCAAGGCTGCAATTCCTTTAATTCCATTGAGGAATTCTCTGGGGTCTTCCTCTGGATATCCTGAGAAGGTTGGCAGTAAAGTGGCCATTTCTTTATCACTTTCCTCTGATTCTGGTTCAAGTTCAGATTTTGATTCTGATTCACCTTCTGAGCTATCACTGGAAATGGGGGTGCTTGGGTATCCTGAGAGTGGTGTTCTGGACCTTGGGCAAGATAGAATAAGCCTAGGTATTCTTGTAAAAGCTGCTTCCAATTCAAGGGGTTGTGGTAAAGATTCTATTGGTGAGATTGGTGGGACTGATCTGGGGCATCTGGCTGTAAGGTCTTGAGTTTGTGTGATAAGGTTTTCTAGTTCTTGTGCAAGTTCTTCAAAATCTCTAGCAGGGCTGACTGTATTATCTGGTTGATCTGGTTGGGGATTTCAGGCTGTACTGCCTTCTGGTTCTGGTTGAGATCCTTCTGATGCTGGGTAGTTGGCAAGTCTTGAAGTGATTACTTCTCTTCCTGTCCAGATGCTGGTGATAACTGGTTCTCCTGTAGTAGCAGAGGTTGGTGTTGTATCAAATGTATCTAGCTTGGCTGTGGGTTCTTGTGAGCTGAAAAGTCACATCGATTTTGAAATCTTCCCAGTTGAGCCCTCAAATGTAATGTGCCTGGCTCAATGGAGGCAAATTACAAGGTTAGAGGTTGATGTAGTTTGGCTTGAGCCCCTAGTTACTTTGTCAAAAAGTAACAAAATATTCTAAGATTCCTGAAGTCCTTAGTGTTTAGTGATATAATAGTCAAGCTGGATATCTGCAAGTAATTCTGGTGATTTCCTTATTGGGATGATTCTCTGGGTGTAGTGGCAATTTGTATGTGAATAGGTTTCCTTCTTGGGTCAACTGGGAATACCACAATTTGTATAGTGTGGCAATCTCTGTGTGACAGTCTGGCAATTTAGTGGTTCTCCTTCTTGAGTGATGGGCGATCTCTGTGTAGCATGACAATCTCCAAAAGTATGTGATTTCTGGCATAACAGTCTTGGTGATATTCCTTATGCAGATCTGGTGAATGACTTGATTTGGCTTACTGGGAATTATACTGGCACAATTTCTTCTATATCAGGCTCACCGGGAACAAATAACTTGGATGTCACGGATTCTTCCTGAATCAGTAGCTCTTCTGGGAATATGATGGCATGGATTCTCTTGAATCAGTGGCTTCAACTGGGAATATAGTAGATAACTTGAAAACAGCAGAAGACGCAGATAACTCAGATGGTGCAGATTCTTCCTGAATCAGCAGGCTTCTGGAAAATGACTTGGATGGCACAGATTCTTCCTGAATTGGTAGCTTCAACTGGGAATTAACTCGGATTCTTGGCAAGTTACATCAAAGACTGGCTTCATTTGCATGGAGTTATGTCAATAGACTGGCTCTACTGCAAAGTTGCATCAGAAAGACTGACATGTGGCAAGAAAGGCAGACTCTCTGGAAATGTGGCAAATAACTCAAAAGGTGGCAAAGTTCTCCTTGAACTTGGTGGCAAACTTCAGGCTTATCTGGCAAGCAAACCAATCAATCTTTATATTGGAAAGTGGACTGGAGTAGAAAGGGGACCAATGCTCAATCTTTAGAGGCTTTTTTGGTATTTTTATTTCGGACTTGTTCTTTGTATCGGAAAGTGAACCAGAGTTGAAATATGTTCTGAATTTCGGACTGAGGTTTATTCACTCTTGTCTCTGGAGTAATTTATACAAGTTGGTTGCTATCTAGTTGCTATATGGCTAACTATAGATTTGCTATCTATGGTAAGTTGTGCAGGTCCAGCACAAGTGTGCAGGTCTGGCATAGGTGTGTTGGTCCTGTACAGATATACCTTATCTGGTAGTCTGGCTATTTATACAGTTTTCACAGCAATGGTTGCTGGTTACTATGCTGTGTGTTTACATCATCTGGCTAAGGTATAATTCAGGTGGTATGTTCTGGTTTGTCACAATATATTATATATTTTAATTATTAGCAAAAACCTCATTTTAATAGAAAAAATAATATCTTATAATAATAAAGAGATATATATACGAAAAGAGTATAACAGTCTATAATTTGAATAAAAATAAATTAATAATAGCCTCAAAATGTTATAATCTTTATATGATTAATAGTATACTAAATAGTATAAAAACTTCTATATATATAATAACTATATAAGAGAATACTTTATTGGAGTATTATTATTTAGTTCTAGAAGAGTTTTCTGAAAGTTCTTAATATTCTGAAAGACTGTTTTCTTAAGGTCAAGATCAATTTCAAATAGAGTATATTCTCTATACTTATTGATTTTAAGATTAGATTGATATCTCAACCAAAGTTCTTTTCTGGACTTGTTCTGAATGTTCAGGAGTTTCTGTATTTTAGAAAGTTCAAGAAAACTAAGACTAGCTTATTTGAATTTATATTTTACTGCAGACAATACTCAATTAGGAAATTTTGAAATCTAGTTAAGAGTAAGATCTTATATAGGATAGATTTACTTAAGAGTAGTTTGTGGATTATTATCACTATTCATAATATTACTATTAGCTAATACTAGGAGTAGTTTATGAAAGAGTATTTGTATAGAGAAGTGTTCTTGACTTGTTTGTCTGTATTCTTATCTAAGTTTCTGAGGTCTAAAGGAGCAGATATATATTTATACTAATGGGAGGCTATCTGGACTATACTAAATATAGATATAGTACTTTAGTACTTTAATGAGTCAGAATATAGTCACATAGTATAAGTGTGAACTGACATATCAAGAGATTGATTGATTGCTGAGTTAGTATATAGTTATATAAGATAAGACTAATTTATTCTGACTTTGGCAAGCTTCCTGGCAAGCATGGTTCTGGCATAGGTGACTGTTTTTTGGGTGTTATTGGGATGGGAGGGGAGATGGCCATTACAGATAGGAGAATGGGTGATAACAGTAAACTAGTGGGGTGTCAGGCTGGGGGTGGTCATTGGGGCTAAGGCAGATAATATTTTGGTGGGGCCTTTCAATTGGCTGGTAGGGGGTGGGGTAGTGCAGGGGCCAGTGTCCTGGCTGTACCCAACTGGAACCAGGAGCTGACACAGCAATGCAATCAAGGCCCACAGGCTTGGAGAGTGGGGCCTTCCTCATTTGGAGGTACCCGACTAGAATCAGGAGCTGATATGGCAATGTGATTGAGGCCCACAGGCTCAGGGAGTGGGAGTGGGGTCTTTTCAGACCCTAGCCCTTGTGTAAGTCCTTTGTGGAAGGTTACTGCATATAAGTCTTTTACTCACCTGCTTTGAATCTACTTTGCTCTCTGTTGGTTTGTTGGGGGGTTTTTTCTTTATCTTGGGCTTTCTTTTAGGGTTCAGGGGGCTATTCTTTATTCAGTCCTGGTACTACTAGATCTGATGTATAGGTGTGCTCTCACATGTAAATGATGATCTAGCTCTGGTGAGTAGACAAGTCTACTCTATGTTATGGGGGTTGATATAGCTGGTATTCAATAGGCATAGCTGGAGTGATGGGACTGCTGGACAATTTGGTAGCCTAGGTTAATGGAGGGATATTGTTCAGTGGGTGGTGGAGGAGGGTTTTGGCCTATATAGTCTAGGTTCCCTTCTAATAAAAATCTGTGAAACTATGAGTATGTTAAAAAAAAAAAAAAAAAAAAAAAAAATAAGACTAATTTAACTATACTAATGACTGCTATGCTATTTATAGATTTAGATACTATCTGGATATTCTTTGATGAGATTACTATTAATGACTTTATCTCTAATAAAGTAGTCATCTAGGATGAGTAGTTCTTAGATTATATTTTCCTGTTTATTTATATAGTAATATGTTGAGACCATATTACTGTTCTACAGAATATCATTATCTGTCTCATATACTGGGTATAGTATTGGTGGGCAGAAAAAGAATATATTATCTTCACTTTTATTGAATTTGCTATCAGTATATTTTTGATAGATTACAGTACCATGTGTTATAGAGTTATAGTATACTAGCAGCTATTCTTTATTTTACTTATACTTGGGAGGTGGGGTTATTGGTTCTATCTTGAGGGTAGTGCTCCAAATGAGTCAATTTGAATCAAATCCAGATTCAATTCATCATATAATAGTTTGATCTGAATCTCATCTCAAATCCAAAATAATCTGAATCAACTTGGATTAATCTGAATCTACTCTATCTGAATTGCCCCATCTGAATCACCCATCTGAATCACCCATCTGAATCACCCATCCAAATTACTCCATCCAAATTACCCTATCTGAACCACTCCATCTGAACTACTCAATCTGAACCACTCAATTTAAATCACTCAATCTGAATTACTCAATCCAAATTACTCAATCCAAATCACTCAATCTGAATCCTCCAATTCAAATCCTCCAATTTGAATCCTCCAATTCGAATTCTTCAATCCAAATCCTCATCTGAATCCTTCAACTAAATCCTCCAATCTGAATCCTCCACATGACTCATATACCAGATACATCTATATATACAATATACATATATGCAAACATATGCATATATATGCAAACATGTAAACACACATGTCAACAGATCAGTCTTCAACAGTTCATAGTACTGATGATGCTTCAAGTCAAATATCTCTGATAGTTCTACACTTTTCATGCAATCCTTGCTCTGAAATCTGGCAACATTGTGCTAAGACAGAAGATGATATTGTTTGTAACTATTGCAGGTAAAAAATTAAGATACACCTATTGATATAACTAATACTTTTTATTTGACACACACATAATACTTCATTTACTCTCATAAACTATATCAGCCAGAAGTTCAAAATACTTGGTGGTATGACTTTGAATATGTATCAATATATAAAAGACAAGTACTCTGACAAAATCAAAAAGAACACAGAGATAAATAAAATTGACATCCAAGCTGTAGTGAGTACATTTATCTAATTGTCTGACCATTTCTGTACCAATAATCCTATTTAATCAAAAATATTTAGCCATACTCTTTGGCAGAATTTTGAAATCAACTCATTTACTAGATTGTATATACAGATCAGCCATTCACAACTATCAAGAGTGATCAATTGCATAGTATCTTAGACCTCCTCAAGTATGATTTATATTTGCCAAGTACTGATACTATTCACAAAGATGTCCTGGAGGTCTATAGGAAGGAGTATGACAATCTTCACCAGATACTTCAGATAAAATAAGAGCAGTACTATGATCTTTACAAGCTGAATTATATATATATATTTATAAAGAGCTCACCAATTTAACCTCATATTCAATAAGCAGAATTCTGCAGGCAAAATTTTAATTATAATTGATACATGGATATCTCCCAATACAATTTCATTTCTAGGCATTATTAGTCATTAGATTGACCTCAATTGGTAGCTTAAATCTCTCACCCTTGACTTCATCAAACTTGCTGACCCTCATTTTGAAGAAAACATTGCAAATACTTTTATTAGTTATATTCAAGAGCTTGGTATCACAACTAAGATAAAAAATGGAGACTTGCTATCAGATTGGCATTTTGAGAGAGGTTCTAAAACAAACAGATTTTATTTGTTATTTATTTTTACATAAATTGACTGACCAAATATTTCAAGTATAGATTTTGGCCATTATGATGGACAATACTACAAACAACTCAATATTTTTTGAAGTTTTAGTGGGCAGCCTCAAACAGATAAATGTGGCCTTCAGTACAGAAAGCTACTGTGTGCAATACCAGGCTCATATACTAAACCTCACTGTTTAGGACTATCTTATATATATAAATAAAACATCCAAAAGAGGAGGGGTCTGGAGTATAGTTTAAGCTATGCAAACTGATTGTATCAGTCTAATTATCTCTACAATAATGAGACAAATTCACTATACAGTATAGAGCAATCAGTTTAGTCTCAAAGGAGCTAATATTGGACATCTGTATATATTGGAACTTGACATTTGCAATGATCTAGCATATACTGGAGTTTTCTATAGTATACATTCTTTTTTTTTCAGTTGGCTGAAGTAACTTGTTCTAGATGATTGAGGATTTTGTTTTTTTTTTTATAAATAAAAAAATAAAACAAGTCAATAGATTCAATGATTGCTACTGATAAGGAAATGTAGGGTGAGGCACTAGGTGAAAGTGAGTAGAACATACTTAGGAATATGGTCAGAGTTTTAGAAATAAGTAGTAATTGCTCTAGCCCTACACTCATTTTGTCTGCCTCTGGACAATGTAACACCTCACCATATATAACTGCCAGTGTTTCAATGATTGTATGAAGGATATAGTCAAACAAATGACTCTAACAATAAGCTCTGCAATATAAGTATACATATAACCTTTTGATTGACTAGCTAGAGGATAAGCTTAAGGATAGGCTGGAGGGTTATAGTGATTTACAGTTAAGCCCAGATCAGAGAGACACCATAGAGGTTGCTCTAAGCAAGCTCAGAAAATACTACTCCAAAACAGATGCCACCATATACTCAATCAGTATAAATATGTCGGCATGTGATTGTTGCCCCTTCCAAAATAGAGAAACCTCTATAAAAACTCACTCTCTTTTCTCTAAACAGTACTGGACCCATACTTAAAGCTATAATATCATAAAGATCAGGGCTAGGAGCAGTACTTTATTGAGAAAACCAAGCAGACTATAATCAAAATATACCAGAAAAACTATGCACTGCTACAAAGTTCCAGCCAAAGTCCAGATAAATATACTGAGGGATCCCTCCTATCTCACATTTACTTCAGCAGAAAGAAGAAAAGGGAGCCATCAGTAGAAGAGCTGTCATCAATAGACAAATTTACCATTTATCTCATCAGAGACCATATGATCCTGCTGGAGGACATGGAGGTACTCAACTGGTAGATCAGGCAGGTAGTTGGTTGTGTGGGGACAATTTAATCCTCCAACCTAACCACTGCTCTACTCACTGGGGTATACAGCTGCAGCTATGTCAAACAGACTTCCCCAGCCTGTGTAGTATAGCTTGGAACTACCTGGTAATTTCTGCTACTAACATTTCGGTCAAGTAGGTGTTCTCAGATAGAGTAGATCTCATTGTCCCTAAGAGGTGTATACTGAATACTGAGACAATCTAGATATATATGTGTCTGAAATCTTAGTAGAGCTCAGGCTGCTAAAATTTGATGAGTCCTGAGATATACAGATAAGTTAATTGGCCCATAGATTATTTAATACTTTTTTAAAAATAAAAAAGGAAAAAAAAAACCTAGACTTGGCCCAGAGTTTGTGGCCTGAGTGGGGCAGCAGTTGGTAGGGTTGGCAGAGGGAGTGCACAAAATTTACAGTTCTCTGCCAGCAGCAAGAGACAGCCCTATGCTGTCAGTGCCCAGATTGATGAACAGAGTCAGTAAGCATGAAGTCAGTGCTCTAAAAACTCTCATATGATACCTGCACACAACTCATCTGCATGCAATCTGTCTACATGCAATCTATCTACACACAATCTGCCCACATGCAACCCATCTGCATACTTATCTTGGCCCCTCAGATCAGGGCTCAGTTTCATTGGAAAGGAGAGTTCAAAGTTACCTGAGTTCAACCATGTCTGACATCTGATCAAATAGAGAAATTTGAGGGTAAGATGTTCAGCATGAGCAGCACCAGCATCATCATCAAGGCTTGGGGGTTTATATTCGAATCAGAGCCAATTATTCTCAACCAAGGGGTCCATTGGCTAGCAGGAGTAATCAACAATAAAGAGAATTATATCATTATTAATAATCATGGATAGATGGTTGCAATAGTGGTAAGGAATCTCTACAGTGATGAGCTTTACCACTACATCAATAAGATTTGCAAGAATTGCATCAAATACTAGGTGGCAGGAAAGAGGGGGCGAAAAAAGCAAGGAGGGGGGGTTTGGATAGGAATTGAGTATACTGTAACACTGGTGAAGAATAATGGGTTCCAGAGTTCTGAAA
>RBNI01002840.1:0-17354 GCA_003990745.1 Jimgerdemannia flammicorona
AAAAAAAAAAAAAAAAGACAAATCTGGCTCAGATATATACAGTGGTTGGAAATAGTTTTGATTAACCACTAGACAGGTGAATATTGAAGGTGTCAGTTGTAATACTAGCTGGAATATAGAGATTTCCATTGGACTTCCATATGGATCCCCTTATTATTTTCTTTTTTATTGAACTATATATCATGTAAAATCACTACATATCTCATATATAGATTCCAAAGCCTATACAATTTTCCACTATATCCAAGAAGTATATTCTTGACTATCTTTGGCTCCAATTTATACTGATTGACATTGCTTTTGTCAAGGACATATATGTTTCATTTGAATATATATAGATGGGATATATCTGGCTTTATTCTACTCTATAATTCTTTAGTAGTAAGATTAGTATCCCTAGAATACATATTGCTGGAATCCTTGTTTAGCAATCAAGAAATACACTGATTATAAATATATACTGCCATATTAGTGGCTTTGGCTCAATAGAAATATGTATAGATTATCATCTGTATCATTTCAACAGCTATATGATTAAATTACTCAGCCATACCATTCTGCTGAGACATATAAGAAGCTATCATTTGATAGCTTATATTGTATTTTATCAAGAATTCCCTGAATATATTATTGATGTATTTATATCTATTATCTAAGCATATAGTGTATATTCTATATCCTGTCTTGTTCTTGGCAATTACTTTGAATTTTTTGAATTTCTCTAAGGCTTCACTCTTTGCTAATAAGAAATATACATATACCTTATACATATAATTATCAATAAACATCAGAAAATATTCTTGCTGGAATATAATAGAGTATACATCAGACCACATATATTCATATAAATTAGATTAAGGATCTCCAAGGCATGCTTCAATCATTCTTTGAATGGTTGCCAGGAAGCTTTGTTTTCCATATATGCCTTACAAAAGCTATTCTCTAGATATATATATGCTGGCAATTCTTTTACCAAGCTGTTTCTTATCATATATTCAAAGCTCATCTTATCAATATTGATACTATATATTGGACATATTAGATATAGTTGTCATATAAGTAGAGACTTTTGCAATATTTAGTATCCTATTGATTATATAAAGATTTCTGTATTTCAAAGCTATCATTAGCACATTATCATGTAAGTTATATACAGTAGCACTTTTTGCATATATGTGTATTTCTTTATTACCACAAGCCATTATTTTGCCTATAGAGAAGAGGTTCTTTCCTATCTTTAGAGCAAATAGTATGTCCCCAAGAGTGGTAGCAGACTCAACAATATTTCTGTAAGATGTATCTCTACATTTCCCTTTCCTTGAGTATAGATGATATTGTTATCTCCTAACTTGATAGATATAAGATATTCAAAAGGCTCATATATAGAGAACTATTCCCTATATAGTATTATATATTTTATGGCTCTAGAATCTATTAACCAGACATCATTATCATTGGCTATATTAGTAGATTTGCTACTGGTAGATATATACTTAAAGAATGTATAATTGTTGGTAGTTTTGACATCACTACTTTTTATCAGATGAAAAGTGTTTTACTATTGACCAGAATTCATAGCTGATGGGTTGGTAGATTTGATACTAGTAGAACAGCTCATTGTAGATAAAGATCTCATACTAGCAGAGCTGGCACTAGTGGTAGATTTGGCAGAACTTTTCAGTCCAAAATTATCATCCTTCTGACCAGGTTTCATATATATAATCCCACACTGGTGGTGGAATTGAGAGTGGGGCTGGTGACTTGTGCAAAAAATAGATTACTACTTTCATTAGTTTGTGGTGTTTACATTGCTATAATTCTCTCAATAGTTTTTTCTGCTACTCTCATATTGCCAGTATTGGCTTTTTCCACATTATTGCTTATTTTCACTACTCTTCTTATTATTTTTCCAGCTATAGCAATAGTGTTTCCTATGTCTATACTTGCTGTAGTAGCCACAGTATCCATCATACTTAGTTGATTGACTGGACTGGTTATTACATTGTTGAGCTTATATTTGGGTTTACTGACCTTATTGACCATACTTTTGACCTCATTTGCCACTACATCCATAGGACCTATAGAAGGCATTTTTATCATTATCAGTACTATTTCTATAGCACATTACCTCATTCATGAGGCTTGTTATCATGTAGGTATAATCTGAGAGACTGCTGCTCTCATATATGGCTTTAATGATAATATTATACATATCTGGACATTTTCTTGTGAGTGTTATAATCTTATCTTCATTACTAATACAATCTGCAGATACACTGAGAGAATTCACTTAATTCACCAGATTGTTGATATGATTGGCATAATTATAGATATACTTCTTAAGCTTTATTCATATATTAAATAGTTGAGATTTCAGATGAAATTAATTAGATGAAGATGCTTATACATAATGAGTGTATAGAATCTCTCATATTTTGTAAGGTGTCATAGTGTGCATTGTGAGCTTTGTTTGTGAGTTCAATAATATGAATGTGATCTCACATAATGCTTGGCAATTGTTTGTGATTTGTAATCTTGAATTAGTACTTGTGGCTTTATGTACTCTGCCAAACTATATTCATCAAGAAGATTCATCATATGAAATACCCAAATGGCATAGTCTTTTCCATCAAAGATCAGGATGGACCTCTTGGCTATATTTATACTAATAACTGGAAATATATTTCCCATATCTGTAGAGGTGATTATACTTGTAGTTAGTAGAATGCTTGTAATTAGCATATCTATTTCTATGTATTCATTGCTAGACTAGTCATCTGACATTTCTAGTATATATATGTAGCATATTTAAAGTGGTGTATTTGCTATAGCTACTTAGTATTAGCAGGGCTTATAACCTTTGTTGTAAAGAAAGGGGTGATTTTATTGAAGTTATATAGGTTGTATATTTCTCACATTACTAATGAATGATATAAATCTGATAGAATGACATAAGGTCACATGCTGGCATATTGAGTTACTATTCCAATATTTATATAATATATTCTTACTATATTTCAATATCTATATTCTATATTTTCACTAAGTTTTCTATATTTTAAGCAGGAGTATTATACTTATATTTCTCTACTATAAGCAGATATTTCAGATATTATAGAACAATTTTCAATCTGTAAAAATTTCTGGTATATATAATTTATATAAGTTATATGTATTGCTTATATTTTAGTTTATATTCTATTATTATTATTATTATTATTATTATTTTTAAGTATGTTTATATTCTGTGTATATATATATATATTTTTTTTATTAAGTAAGAGTATTTGATATATCAATATATAATTATACTATTCTATCAGTTTTATATCATTTATCAGTAATATATAAAATATACAACTTATGTAAGTTTAATATAATAGTTTGCTTCTTCTATTTGTTATAATATTAATCAAAACTAACTATAAAACTCTAAACATTATAAGTACTATTCAATGAGCTATCAAAAGATAATTTCTTACTAGTGAACCTCTAATCATTAATAGACTCTTCAAAGATACTTCATGTAAAGAACAAATATACTATAATGTAGTAGATGTGTAAAGTATATTAGATTTCTGTACTTGAAAACTTGATCTTCTTTGACTCTGCAGAGTTCTTAAGATGCTGGAGTGGGTGAGTTTAAAGTATATCTGCCTACAGGCTTACTAGTTCTCTTGCTTTCTCTTTGTCTTAAACTATTTTGATCTAAGGTTTATTTACTTTAGATACTAGAGATATTTATATAAGTTTGCTAGCTATAAGATGACTAAGTTATGACTATGTTTCCTGTAAGTCACTTTTTACAAGTTATAATTCTTAATATCTACTAAATCTTTAATAGTTATCAAAACTTTAATATCTGCAAATACTTTAACATCTGTAAATACTTTAACATCTATAAAACTTTAATATCTGTAAATATTTTAATATCTATTAAAGTTTTCATATTTGTGAAATATAACTATTATTTAGAAAACTATATTATATTTAGGAATCAGATTCAAGTACTATGATCAAATGTCTATTCTTCTGATTTATGTTACTAATTAAGATTAATCATCACAACTTCTTTCTGAATAGATAATTTATCTCTAAAACATCTTATTCACTTAAACTCCCAAGTTTTTATAATTTATATCTCCTTATATTATTCAATCTATATCATTATATTCTCCCAATAGTATCTCTTGATATATCCAAAGTTTTCTGGAATTCCTTTTTAGAGATAGGCTAGAGCTCACTCATCATCTTTAAACAACTTGTTAACTTGTTTGGCAATCATAATCTGAGTATGAGAGAGCTAGCACTCTCTATCCAGCCTTCTTTTCTCATCTCTAGCTATGAGTTTAGTAGCTGTCCCAACTTGAAGTATTCTTGAAACTTGGTCTGGTTCTGATAGGCCTTGAAATGTCCATAATTGGTAGTTCAGTAGTATACTATTGTCTTTCTATGACTCATTATATAGCACTAGTAATCTTAAGAACTACAGCAGTACTTTGTTGATTAGCCATAATACTTCTTGAGTTGGTTTTCATAAATAATAATAGGGATGATAATATCTGAGAGTTTTTATAGCCAAAAGGTGGTTTCTTTTATATCTTATACTAAGTAAGATTCTTCTAACTTAGGCTTCAGTTTTTATGACTATAAAGCTTCTACTATATTCTGATATATTAGAACTTTGTCTCCTATCTTGATAATCTCCAGAGGCTTGTGAATCTTTTTTGTATTATTTCATTATAGTGTCTATATCTTGGTTATATAATTCTTTACCTTTTTTCTGATTTGGTATAGTCTCTGTATCTCTGCATCTATGTGTTTCCATACAGTATCTTCATTAGATAATAAGATTCCTTGAGAACTTTTTTCTTCAAACAGTATCTCTCAAGAGGTGAAATGGATACTTTGTAATCAGATATCCTAAAGAGCAGATAATGCTATTAGCAGATAGTGATCTCAGTTTTTATAATTATCATAGATTTTGATAATGATATTCTTGAGAGTCTTGTTGGTCCTTTCTACTTATTTATTTCCCTAAGAGTAATAGGCTGTAGTCCAAATATGCTAGATCTTATACTTGTAGAGAACCTCAAAGAACTAGTTTATAAATTCTGTTCCTCTATCTGTAATTACTTGCAATGGGGTCTTGAATTAGCAGATGATTTCTTTTTAAAAGAAATTAGCAATTGACTATATATTGGCTTCTTTGAGGGGTCCTGCCTCTATCTATTTTGTGAAAAGATCTATGATGATAATGATGTATCAGTTGCCAGTCAAAGTTATAAGTAGAGGGCCAATTATATCTATTGCAATATATGTAAAGGGTACTGGTTCCATATATACTGATCCAGGACTTTGATTTTGCTGGTTTTTTTTTGTTTTTAGTATTTATTACAGATCTTGACAAATCATCTGATATCTTCTCCATTCCTGGTTACTATATTGTTCTTCTTACTTTATCATATATAATTGTTCCTTCTAGATAACCAAGTTTATGTACTAATTTCATTGCTTGCTCCTTCTTGTATTCAGGTATGACAAGTAGCTTTCCTTTCTTTAGTATTTCTCCATCAGTCTCAAATTGCTTCCATGTTCTGTTGATAATAATTTGTATCTATTCTTCCAGATATTGGAGTATCTTTCACTGTCTCAGATAAGTAATAATTCTATAGTAGAGTTTCTTATTCATAGTTGATTTACTGGTTGAAGGTCCTTTAGGATGTTTGTAAGAGAACATCTGTATTGACATTGGTTCTTCCAGGGTAGTATACAATAGTTATACATATTATAAGTTTGTAATTTAATAATCCATTTGGCATAGATTCCTTTAGATTGTACAGTGATTAGCAGCTAGGTGAGAGTTGAGTAGTTTATCTGAATGGTGAAGTGTCTTTTTATGAAGTAGTAGTGTGACTTCTCTACAGCCCAGATGACTGCAAGATATTCCAACTTATAGGATTTATCCTCTTTTTTAGCTCCTTGAGTCCCTCAGCTGAGATATATAATTATATATTCTACTTTGTCATTCTTCTAGGCTAGGATCTCTCCTAGTCCTTATATACTTGCATCTGTCTACAGGATGAATTCTTGAGTCCAATCAGCTTCTGAGGATGAGTACTTGTGTCAGCCTGATCCTGAGCTCATTAAATACTTTCTGTTATCTGCCAGTCTAGTGAAACTTGATATTTTTCTTGTTGAGTTCATAGATTGGGCCTGCAATATTGGAGAATCCTTTGATAAATGTGCAGTAGTAGAGATAAGTCCCATGAAGTCTTAGACTTTAGTAACTGTGGTACATATATCTTGGGTATGTAGCTACTGCTTGAATCTTGAGGAGATCTGTATATATTTCATCTTAGTTGATGATATGGCCAAGATTGGAGATCACAATTTTAGCAAACTTGGACTTCTTGAGCTTAATGTATAGGCTATGCTTTCTTAGCTTCTCTATCATCTGCTGGATGTGCTGCAGATGTTCTTTTGATGTCTTGCTGTAGATAATAATATTATCCATATAAACTATCATCTTTCTTTCTATATTATAGTAGAAGATTTTATTCATAATTTGCTGGAAGCTTACTGGTATATTGTATATTCCAAATAGTATTTATAGGTATACATAGGTTCTGTCTGGAGTAATAAAGGCTGACTTCTTACTTGTTGCTTCTGTGAGACTAATTTGATAAAATTCTGAATATAAGTTCAAGATACTGTAGTACTATACTTTATCTCCTAAGGTTACAAGGATGTTGCTAATGAGGGGCAGTATCTGACAATCCTTCTTGGTAACCAGGTTGAGCTTTCTATAATCAGTGCAGAGTATTGGGGTAAATTCTCCAAACTTGCTTCCTTTTTTTAAGACTAGTATAACTGGTGAAGCCCAAGAACTGCTGGCTTCTTTAATGATATCAGCCTCTTCCATCTGCTTGATTTCTTCTCTGAGCCATTCATGGTAGGCTGGTAGTATTGGTCTTACCTTTTGGTAGATTGGTTCAGTGTTCTATATATCTATATCATAATAGTAGTATAGAGTCTTTCTCTTAATATCCTTGAAGTCTGTAGCTAGGACATCCTCAAATTCATAGAGTATCTTCTTGAGTTTCTTCTTGAGCAGAAATTTATCTCTAATAGTATAGCTATACTTATTGTAGTTTTCTCTATCTTATGATCTAGTTTGGTAATCTCGGTACTAGTGAATACTCCTCTTTCTATAGATCCAAATCCTTTCTTTCCTCTTTCTGTTTTCTCCATCTTCTTGACTTCTATGATCTTTGGCTGAAGAACTGTGAAGATCAATATTCATGCTAATTAGTCCTTCTTCTTGATTGGAAATAGAATCATAGAGTTGTGGTTTTTAGTAAAAGTAGTATCTCTCTAATATAATCTAAATCAATAACTCTTCCTTTGATAATCTCACTCTTAGCCAGACTACTTCTTGTCTTGAGGATTCCAATATAGTCTTTTGGAATAGTCATATCTAGACCAGTTATAAATAGGATAGTTGTCTGGGGCTTAAGTATGGTTTCTTTTACTATAGTAATATCTATTTTAACTGCATTCTCTGACTTATATTCTGATAGGACTGTATTAGGATAGATCCTCCAAATCTTGACCTTGATTTCTTCTTCATCATTACTATCTTTCAGGAGGGCCAGTGGTTCATCATCCTCTTTCTCCTCCTTCTCTTCTCCTATCTGCTTTTTGAGAGCCTGTCTTTTTTTATTATAGATCTTCTTGATTACACTAGTATACTAGTAGCAGTCATTAATATGCTCCATGTAGTACATTTTGATTCTATGGAGCAGACTTCTTATGGTACATATCTTTCTATGATCTTCTTGCACCAGTCCTCTTTGTTGATCTATCCAATCTTCTTTTTTTTTTTCTAAGTAGTCACAATATAGGTATCTTCTTACTCACTTTCTTCTTCCTTCATCTCAAGCAGTACTTCTTTGTTAATGTTGATGGGAATTTGCATTTTCTGATCTCAGTAGATGATCTGTATCTTCTGGATATTTAGGTTGATTATTGCCCTAGCTTTATGAAATCACTGATTGCTGATAAGGATGTCATAGTTGGTTGCATTGATTATAATTACATCTACTGAGATTGTTGCTCTTTGAAATTTAATAGGAATATCTCAGATTTTTCCTAGAAGTGTGGCTCTTATACTATCTGCTGTGATGAATATCAATTTGGTTGCTTCTTCAAACTCCCAACCTAGACAGTCTGCTGCTTTCTTACTAAGAAGACTTTCTCCTACTCTGGTATCAATGATGGCTTTGAAGATTCTATCTTTAATCTGACAGATTGCATAGATAGTACTCTCAATGAATTAAATTAAATTGAATAGGACCTTGATTTGATTTGATTCAAAAACTTCAAATTAAATTAAGGCCTAATTCAATTTGATTCAAATTGAATCAAGGTCCAATTTAATTTAATTCAAATTGAATCAAGGTTCAATTCAATTCAATTTGATCAAATAAAGGTTTAATTCAATTCAATTCAAATTGAATTAAGGTCTAATTCAATTTAATTTGAATCAAATCAAGGTTCAATTCAATTTGAATTTTGATCCAAATCTAAATTTTTAAAATTCAATAACTGAGAGAAAATATCCAAATTTATTATCCTTTGTTATACTGGATTCACCTTATCAAGATGAATCCAATAAGCTTAAATATATCAAATTTGGAAATATTTTTATTAAGTTATTGCATATCAAAGTTTGACTTTCAATTTTGAATTGAATCAGATCTCAATTTAATTTGAACTCAATTTTATTTGAACCTAATTCAAATTAAAAAATCCCCAATTCAATTTAATTCAAATCACCCTCAATTTGATTCAATTTGAATTGATTTGATTTGTTTGGAAGCACTATGCATAGGCAGAGGTCTTGTAGTTATCTTCACTTTCTTCTCCAAAGTCTTTTTGAATATTGTTGGCCTCAGTTATCTTTCAACCTTACTCCTTTGTTGTCTTGGCAAGTTTATATCTCATTTGCTGTCTGAATGTGGGGATTTCTGCTAGCTGGCCAAAATTTGCATTGATCTTTTATTGGCTGAGGTCCTTGAAGATATCATACTTGAAGATCTTAGTTTTGTAAAGCTTCTTTTCCTTTTCTCCTTCACTAGCTGGAGTAGTTTCTCAAATGATATCTTAGATAACCTGTTCTAACTCCATAAATTGATCCATTTCTTCAGCTTGGCTTTCTGTAGCAGTTTCCATCTATTTTTCCATAGAGTTCTTCTTGAGTCTCTCTGGTAATCTCTTATAGGATTGCTTGTAGATATTTTTCTAAACTATCTCAGCAGGGTAGGCTTTCTATTCTTCTTCATCTGATTCTCCAATCTCTTCAAAGGTGATAGTATTGGTCTGTTCCTTATTTTAAGTAGTATTGCTTGGCTGAATCTTATACTTCTTATACTTGGTTTTGCTCATATATTTATATAAGTAGTGGTCTTCTTCTCCACAGGTGTAGCAGATATCTCTCTTCTTATCTGAGATGACAGTAAACTTCTAAATTGGACAGCAGTCTCTTTCTCTAATTTTCTTTATCATATCTCTCAGATGGGTAGTCATTTTAGTAAACTTCTTAGTAAGTTCCTCCATAGGGTCACTGTTTCTCTATTGCTCTATAGCTTTTGGCTGAGGTGTATTTCAATTGATCACTATAGTAGGAATCATACTAGTTGCCTTGAGTGCTTCAATTCTAACTCCAGTAACTCTTTCTATTATATAGTCTTATAAATGTCTGGTTATTTAGTATCACTGAGCTTTTGTACTAGATCCAGAACTACTGGTAATGAGTGGATGACCAGGGCTATCTCTGGGTAGTCTCTCATCATAAAGATTGCTTCTGCTACTTAATCTCAGATAGCAGTAGCATAATTTGTAAGAATTATCTAATAACAGATTCTTGTGTAGAATATGTTTAAATCCTTGCTTATTTCTTGACATATTGTATTGAGCTGATCCTTCAGGGCTTGCTTGATCTTATCTAGATAGTAGATAGTTCAGAGCCAGGTCTTTTATATTGCTAGCATAGTATCATTATTATTTCTCACATAGGTTATAGCTGTAAATACTACTCTTACTGGTCCTCAGAGACTGACAAGTATGAGGACTACTTGCTGTCTTGCAGTCAGGGTCCTTACAGCAGCATATTACTCAAAATTATCAATAAATATAATGATTGATTTATCTGAAGTATATCTATAGAATACTGATAGACTTATATCTATCTTGTCTGAAAGTCTTGATTCAATTTGTATAATTATTTGAGTGGTAGTGGTTGTTCATTGTTCAGCTTAAAAGTGAGAGATTCATCTTGAATCACCAGCCAATAGAAACTAAGTTGTAATGTAGTAGATATATAACTGTATAAGTATATCAGATTTCTATATCTTGAAAACTTGATCTTCTTTAACTCTGCAGAATCCTTGAGATATAGGGGTAGGTGAGTTCAAAGTGTATCTACTCTCAGGCTTACTAGTTCTCTTACTTTCTCTTTGCTTTAAACTATTTCAATCAGAGGTTTATTTACTCTAAATACTAGAATATTTATATAAGTTTGATAGCTTTAAGGTGATTAAGTTATGACTATGTTTCCTATAAATTACTTTTCATAAGTATTAATCCTTAACATCTGCTAAATCTTTGACAATTGTCAAAACTTTAACATCTGCAAATTCTTTAATATCTGTAAATACTTTAACATCTGCAAATACTTTAACATCTGTTAAAGTTTCCATATTTGTAAAGTTATACTATATTTGGGAATCAGATTCAGGCACTGAAATAATATCTATTTCTCTGATTCATGTTACTAATTCAGATCAACTGTTATAAATACATATCTAATCTAGATATTGCACTTTGATACTTATTAGCATTGAGTAAAAAATTTTAAGTATTTTAAATTGAGACAGCTCTTCAAATAACAATCAAATATCAAAAAGAACTAATAGATTATAACTATCAGATATATATCAATTAAGTAGGTAATAATAACTGATAAATTTATTAATTATTCCAGAATGACAAATCAGTGCTAATGTACCTCAGAGGAGTAACTTCTATATACTATGGGTTGGTTAGTAAATAATACTAAGAAGGTATAAAGAACTAGATAGAATAGTATAAAATTATTCAGAATATTAAAGCATAGGAGTTTAAATAAGATAATTTGAAAATAAAACATTTATTCAGAAAAAAGTTATAATAGCTGATTCAAATTAGAAAAAAGAATCAAGAGATGAATATTTGATTATAGTATTCAAAATAGTATAGGTTATATTATAATTAATAATTACTCTAAAAAATATTATAAACATTATTATAAATATTATTATAAATATTATTGTCAACTAACTCATAGTTTAGCTAATCAAATAGCTATATATAATGTAGCAAATCTATATAAATATCTCCAGTATATATAGTTGTGAACGTAGTTCAAAATGCAGCAAAGTGGCCATTGTGCTTAACACTTGTGCATCTAACATTCATCGCACAATACAACTACCATCTTAGATTAGTCAGTTTCAATCGCTTCCTGCACCCTACCATGTGCTTAAACATTCATGCAATGTAATCATGCAATCCACCATCTTAGCTTAGTCAGTTTCAATCGCTTTCTGCACCCTACCTTAGCTAGCCCGAGCTCCAACTGCATGCCCAAGAGTTAGGCAGCGGCCACACATTTCCCTCAACATACTCTAGCAATTGTTGTTAGTAATTCGTATCAATCGATTTCACACACTATCTCTCAGATACATTATGCCACCTATCCGTTGGTCTCAAGGCCTACCGTCTGGTCCCCCAGTTCCAGCACCTGGTGCCCCACATGCACCCCTATCAATTCCCAACTTAACTGGCCTACGTACATTGCACAAGGACCAGCTCATCACACTCTGCCGCGAACATGACCTCTCCATAGATGGTCAAAAGGCCACCCTGGTTACACGTCTCGATGCTCATCGACCTGGCCCCGATTTCCCAGTCGCCAAACCTATGGCGCTGGCTCCAGCACTGCTCCCTGATGGTCATGAAGTCGACGCATTGATCGAACGGCTACTTCCAGCACTCGCGGCACATCTCCATGGACCTTTAGCCAACACCAACCCCCCTCCAGTCCTACTACCCAGCTTACCACCAGCACTCCCTCTTCCAGCCACCTTCACCTCTCTAGCAGTTCCCTCACTTTTACTGCAGCCAACCCCATCGGCACCCTTACCAGTATGGTTTTCAAACCCTTTAAATGGTGAGTTGTTTAACCCCCCGTTCGTCTCTGACACCATTCTACATCGCGATTGGGTTCCATCGGAGCTGCTGACCTCACTTGAGGCAGGAGAATACCAAATACTGGCTGAATGGACAGGCAACGCCTTGCTATCGCATCCGAGCAATCGGTGAAAACCTGATTCACATCCACCAGACCGCGATCTCGACCTACCACTCTGGCTTAAAGCCATCTTCAACATTCGGGGTGCATTGCTGTCTCTGGGCACTACTCAGGCTGCCCCCCACACTGCACATGCTGCACAGCTACTTGCATATATCATCTTTATCATCAAGGCCATCAACGACCATTACAACTGGGCTGCCCTTCAATGGTTTGACCGGCAAGTTCACACACTTAAAGCATCCTTTCCAGAGCTAGATATTGGCAACCCAGATGCTGTCCAGCGCACATTTGAAACCATCGTCGGCCAGCCGGCATCAGCACCGCTTGCCTACCAACCAACACGTCAGCCCATACAGGCAATGGCCTCCTCAATAGGAAGTCCCAGAATGACCTCATCATGCCCCCTTTTATGCTTTCAGTGTGGGGTGCGGGGGCATGCGTCGACCTCTTGCACCCAAACCCCTCTCACACGACCTACATTCCCCATCAAACCGGATGATACTCTCTCCTTGGACGGTGCAGCCAGTTCTATCTGTTGCAACTACAATGGCTCCGGCTGCTGCAGCAATTGTGGCCGCCCCCATGTCTGCTTGTTCTGCTATGGCTCTCACCCAGACACAGAGTGCTCTATTTACCATGGCTAATCTCGTGACCCCACCCCTGTCTGACCCCCCAGCATGTCCATACTGCCTTGGGGAGTGGCAACGAGCACTTCACACCCATCCAGACCAACTTCTCATTCAGTACCACTTAACAGGCCTATATCAGAGTTACCTTCACGGCAATCACTCCCATTCTGAGCTTCGTATCGACTACATATCTGACAATCTGGCATCAGCTTACCAACATCGCGACATCCTTTCTGCCAACATTCTTGTCGAACTTCAAGCTGGTCGCTACTTAGGACCCTTTTCATCTCCCTCTGCATTACCAACTGAGTTTCGTCCCTTTCGCAATGCTCCCCTAGAAGTTGTCCCAAAAAAGAACTCTACCAAACTTCGCACCATTCAACACCTGTCCTTCCCAGAGGGAGCCTCTGTAAATGATAGCATCAACCCAGAGGAGTTTTCAATTCAGTACCAGTCGATCCAGTCCATCCTCCAGCTACTCCTCACACTTGGCACCACAGCTCTATTTTGGAAGGCAGATGTTGCTGAAGCCTTTTGCATGATCCCCGTCCACCGGTCTGACTGGGCTATGTAAGGCATCTGCTGGCTCGGCCTTTTCTTCCTTGACATGTTCCTTCTATTTGGCCTTCACTCAGCACCATTCATATTCACATCTCTGATGGATTTGTTTACGTGGATTTGCATTCAGCAGTATAACCTTCCCAATTTGGGCCACTTCGTGGATGACTTTATCTATGTCGCATCACCCTCTACCGCTCAGTCTACATACTTGTGGTTTCACTCGGTCGCTGCTCGCTTTGGTCTTCCCCTCAAAGCAGCCAAGGATATACCTCCCACACCAACTATCGAGTGTGGGCTTTCTCCTCGATGCCCCCAACATGACAATCAGCCTCCCACTCGAAAAATGTACATGCATCCTCTCTCTGCTCGCAGACTGGCTCGTAATACCTCATCAGGCTCGTCGGCCACGTCCTCGGTCTTACCACGATGCTCATTCACTACTGGGTCATCTCATGCATATTGTCCAAGTCCTTCCAGATGGGAAAGTATTCTGTGATTCCATCATTCGTTTCATCTCTGCATGGAAACCACCCTATGCTGGGTGGCGTCATCTATCTTCTTGCCTGGCCACTGATCTTCAATGGTGGCAGGATATCTTATGCTCATGGACAGGTCGTCGCCTGCTTTTCCACTCTGATTGGCAGGATTGTGGTCTATTCACAGATGCATCTGGAACAATTGGTGCTGGCGGCCTTCTGGGCCAATGCTGGTGGAGCATTCAGTGGGCCTCTTCATTCAGCAACCAGAAGGGATATGACATTTTCTGGAAGGAAATGTTCACCATCTGGGTTTCACTTGCATTGTGGGGTTCCTCCTTTCATCGTCAGCATATTATCTTATGGTGCGATAGCCAACCCTGTGTTGAATCGCTAACCAGTGGTCAGGCATGGCACCACCCTCTCGTCAACAATCTTTTACGATGCATTACTCTCTTACATCTCAACAGAGGGTTTGACATCCAAGCTCGGTATATTCCTTCCTCATCTAACCCTGCCAACTCCCTATCTCATCTTATCCATCTCCCCTCCTATCCCCAGGAACTGTTTCCTACAACTGTAACATCCCCCTTTGGCTTCGCCATCGACTTGAGTCCTGTCTCTACCAACACTCTCACACCCGCACTGGTGCCCTTCAACCTGGCACCAACTCCTTCTACCACTTCCTAGGCTGCTATGGCATCGATGATACCACTGCCTTTCCTCTTCACGATGACCTCCTCAGCTACTGGGCCCTATGGCTGGCCAATGATCAAAAGCCATATACCACCATTAAGAACTATTTCTACAATATCGCTGCTCATCAACTGGCCCACTGGCGAGGCCCCCCTCTCCACCGCACATCCTTACCCCTGTTCGACATGGTATTGAAATTCATTCAGCACCACCCACCCCCCTCACACTCACTGGAATGCCTTCCTATTACTCGCCAACACTTGCAGCTTATTCATGCTGCTCTCTCCCTTACTACACCTCATGGTGCCACCATATGGGCAGCCACATGTACAGCCTTTTATGGCCTCATGCAAATCGGCGAGCTGACATCTCCTGACCACCTACCATTCGACTCACACTGGCAGGCATGCAGGCGCCACCTTCAACGGCACTGGGACCCTACACTTTCCCAGCCCTTTTGGTCTCTACACCTCCCTCGCACCAAAACTGGTACCTCAGGCAATGTATTTCTGGGGTTTTCAGGTGTCTTCGATTGCCCCTGTTCTGCGATTGACAATATGATCCGCCTCTGCCCTGCCCATCCCGAGGACCCCATCTTCTCCTTCAGTCCCACTCAACCCCTCTCTTGCTCAACATTCATTGAGGCCATTTGGGCCCCTTTAAGAGATACTCCACTAGCCACTGGAATTCATGGTCATTCCTTCCGCATTGGCGGCACTACTCTTCTTGCATCAGCAGGATATCCAGATCATATCATTCAACTGGCTGGTTGGTGGAAGTCTACAGCCTTTCTGCATTACATCCGGCAACTCGACCAGATTCTACCTCGGATGACAGTCACCTTGGCCGCACTTCCTCTACTCGACTACCAGCGGGCCATGGGTTTGGCAGGTGGTGGCCAAAAGGTGCCCACAAGCGGTCAGTGGCACCAGCATTATATTTAGGAGCCTTGCCCACTTCCCGGGCCTGCGGTTCTTTGGCCTCTTTGCATACGAATGCGATTGGTGGGCCTTCGGAAGCGTATGCTTCCTTTGAGCCAAACCTATGTCCCATATTAGATTCATTTTATATAGAACACTATTCATCTCACGTTAGCCTCCTCATACACAGGACACTTTGATATAGTTGTGAATGTAGTTCAAAATGCAGCAAAGTGGCCATTGCACTTAACACTTGTGCATCTAACATTCATCGCGCAATACAACTACCATCTTAGATTAGTCAGTTTCAATCGCTTCCTGCACTCCACCATGCGCTTAAACATTTATGCAACGTAATCATGCAATCCACCATCTTAGCTTAGTCAGTTTCAATTGCTTTCTGCACCCTACCTTAGCTAGCCCAAGCTCTAACCGCATGCCCAAGAGTTAGGCAGCGGCCACACATTTCCCTCAACATACTCTAGCAATCGTTGTTAGTAATTTGTATCAATCGATTTCACGCACCCCTCCCACCCATCCCCCTTTGGAACAATAAATGTGCACCCGGCCTCTTTACATACGAATGTGATTGGTGGGCCTTTGGAAGCATATGCTTCCTTTGAGCCAAACCCATGTCCCACATTAGATTCATTTTATATAGAACACTATTCATCTCACGTTAGCCCCCTCATGCGCGGGATACTTTGCTAAAGTAAATAAACCTCTCTGCAGATAGATATACTTTAAACTTACATACTTCTATATATCTGAGAACTTTGAGAAGTTAAAGAAGATTGAGAATTTAAGATATAAAAATCTACTATATTTCTGAGATTATATTACAATAAATATCTACAGTACTAAGAGTAAATAAATCTTAATAAGATTTTAGTATAAGTTAGAAGTTTAAAAGAATAGAACTATAAACTTAATAGAGTGAAAATTTTCAGAAAATAATATATCTTTCTTAAGAATTAGAAGCTCATAGTTGAGTTAAAGAATTTCTCTTTTAAGTAAAAAAGCTATTTAAGAATTTTAAAAAAGAATTAAGAACTTAGTTATTAGAATAAATTAATAGATATTGAGACAGAAATCTATCTTAAAACTATAGTTAATTGAATAAAAAAGTCATTTTTAAATAATATATTAAACTATAGTAGAAGTATTAAGAATATAATTTATAATTATAATATATAACATAAATACTTTAATATGTAAATTTTTTCTTTAAATATTAAGATTTTACTTGAAAGTTTTAAAATATAAGTAATTTTTCAATATAAGGTATTCTTTTTTCAAACTATTATAATATACTAATTTTGAAATATCATAAAGAAATAAATTAATTATAAATTATATTATACCATATTCAATTATAAGTAATGTATTAAATCATTCAGAAATTAACATGCTATACAGTGTAATGGTGACCCCAGAATGATGACATCAGCACAGGAGACAGCCTTTCCTTGCAAAGCCACTAGATCGGAGCACGAGAAGATCATACAGCATACGAGATGAGCAACGATGACCAACTGTGAGTCATTGTGACCACAGCACAAGCATCCTGAAGAATATAAAAGAAGGATCGAGGAACCGCAGTAGCAGCAACCAACAAGAACCACCAATCCCAAAATAGCTCAAAGACTTACCA
>RBNI01002841.1:0-17348 GCA_003990745.1 Jimgerdemannia flammicorona
CCCCCCCTATCCCTTCCTGATGAAAGACCACTTTGTCTAACCCTCCCACCACTCTGCTCACAGATCGTCACTACCAAACCATGACATTGTCCCCCCTGAGGACCCCAACCCACCCACCATCCAGTCAGCAGATCTCCCAACAACCCCTCCCACCTTAACACCTTCTCCTGCAGCCCCAACCACTGTCCTTCCTCAAATACAAAAAGCCAATGTCCTGCCAGTCCCACCCATACTGCCAATACCCATCCTACAGTGAGCCAACTATTACCCACCTCACCCATAAGCCGAGATTGCAAGTCCCCCCAGTGACCCCCCTCCCCCACCAGCCTATGCCCCACACCCAGTCTATCCCCTATTTCAGTCCAAAATTCTCCCAAAACCTCACACTCTCCAAGCCAATGTTCAGGCATCTGTATATGACCCCCCGCTCGCCCCACATCATAACACTCCTCACAGTCGAATTGTCCACCCTCTACCAAATGCCCTGTGTGGAAATTCAGCATGACATTCCTCTACAACATTCTCCACCATACCACCCAGAACTTGGGAGGAAGCCACCTCCATACCTCTGCACTCCAAGACCAGATACCAGTCCAGTCCCATTCCTCGCTGATCCTTGCCACCTGCCAGCCACTTGGCCAAAGATCCTGGCCAATCCCCTGCTGACACTCAACTTCCTCCCCAATATCGAACAAAGCAAGTAGAACACCCCTCAGGAGCAGTCTATCCCAATGCCACATATTAGGCCCCCACACTGCCTCCCCCTCATTGCCTTGCCAGTGCAGGCCAATTCGGTATGCTCCATCTGCCACACCCCACCAAAAGCCCTTAAACCGCATCCTCTAACTTCCATTCAGCCCCACCAAAGAGAGCAGATCTCCAGAGGACCCTCAAGGGGATGATCGCATCTCTCATACCTTCTGTAGCAGAGGCACCCACCCTCTGCCCTGTAGTTCCACAGCCCTCTTCAACCACCAGACTCGCAAGCAATGCAGCCTCTTAGGAAAATCCACCAGGCCAAGACCTCCCCTGACTACCGGCCTCACCAGAGTATTCCAACTGACCTGGGACCTCCTCCCTGCCCAAATCCATTCCCGAGCCACCTTCATCAGCTTCTTCACCACCCATGCTGGGAAGTCGAGGTGATATGCCACATACCACATCTTGGGGAACCAATATACATTCAGGATCGACACCTGCCCAGCTAGAGAGATATGGCAGCACCCCCATCCTCTAAGAGTCTCCCCCCAAATATTCACCCTGCTCTCCCACTACACTCGTGGCAAGACCAAACCATATATGGAGAGGAAGATGCCCAGATACCACACCACCTCACCAGCAGGGACAATTATTCCAATGACATCCCCACCCACTAGTCCATTACCTAGCACCATTGTCTCACACTTATGCCAGTTGAGCTTCGCCCCTGAGTGAGCCTCATACCATTCCACAGTCTCCTGAAGTGCCTCCACATCCACCACAGACCCAAGTCCAACCACCATATCATCAGCAAAGGCACCCACCTTCCACACTATACCATATATAGAGAGCTCTGCCACCTTCTGGCGAATCCTATCCATCAACAGCTCCAGCGAAAGGGCATAGAGAATAGGAGACAGAGGGTCCCCATGAGGAACTCCTCTTCTCAAGGAAAATGCCCTCCCACAGTGACCATTACACATCAGAGCTGCCCAACTGCTCTCCAGCAGACTCACTATAGAGGCCCTAAATCTTGGTGGAACCCCTATTCAGTCCAGTACCTTGCCCAGCCACACCTGCTGTACCCGGTTGTAGGCCTTCTCCTGGTCCAGAAAGACCAACCTTCTATCCAGTCCACAGGCCCGGGCCCTTTCAATGACCCCATGATCCTATGCAGTCCCATCTCTTATAAGTCTGTCCCCAACAAAGCCCCGCTGCTCCTCCCCCAGCACCTGTTGGGCAACTTTCTGTAGCCTTGCAACAATCACCTTCGTCACCATCTTCCTGTCTATATCCAGAAGCATGATTGGCCTCCAGTTCTTCTAGTCTTCCCTCCTCCCCTTGTCTTTATACAATAAGACCACCAGCCCAAGATCCTGCTCTCCAACCCACTCACCACTCTGAAGGACATAGTCACAGAGAGTAGCCATCTCACCTGAAACACCGGGGACATGTACCATCTTCTTCTAGAAGTCTCATGGCAATCCATCCTCTCCTGGTGCCATCTCAAGTTTAGTTGCTGACAGGACACTCTGGATCTCCTCTCCCTTCACTGGTAAAATCAAGTCACCCAGACCAGCTACTTGTGGCAGCCTCCACTCTTCCAGTGTATCCGCAATCTCCACCTCATCAGCACCCCCTTCTCCCTCACTCCACAAGCCCTGCCATTTCTCCTTCAAAACCCCTAAGATATGTTGCGTGTCATGTACCATGTCCCCATCAGCATCCAGGACCCCATCCCACTGATGTCGCACTCTCCTAGCTTTGAGAAGTCTTGATAGGTACCTAGAAGGCCGCTCACCCTCCTCAAGCCCCTGCCACCATAGCCTAGCAACCATTCCCCACATATGAATCTCCTCCTCTTCCCTCAACACCTGTTGTAGTTCCACTATCTCCAATTTCACCCTCTCTATCCTCCAATCCTCCACTCCAACAACAGTGAGCAAATCTGCCCAATTCATTTGTAGTCTCCTCAGCCTGCTGGAAGCATACCTCGTATGCCTCCTCCTCTGCCTCCCGGCCTCCCTACCAGCACCTCCCCAATAAACCCTTGCAGCCTCTTTCAATCTCATCCAACGGACAGCCACAGGCAAACCCTCATGCCTCCAGATAAAAACTTTTGCCTGAATGTCCTCCATCTATAATTCCCACAACTCCTTCTCACCCAGCAGGGAGGAGTTAAGGTGCCAATGTCCAGGTCCATCTCCACTCCCCCCAAACTGCTCCTGCCCCAGTAGTCCCCAGTGATCAGACCATGGGCACCACTCCACTTCCAATGCCTTCCAAACATCCGCACCCCAGCACTCCACTATCAGAATCCAGTCAATCCTTGTGCCCAGGCCATTCACCCAATATGTGTAGACCCTGGCATCACCCCACCTCGTTCTGCCCATATCCCCCAGGGAGCTCAATGTCTCCACCTCCTCCCATATATCCAGACCTCCACTTCTACCCCTGGCACTCCTCCCTCCATCAGTTCTATCCAGATGCTGATCCCAAACCATATTAAAGTCCCCACCGAGCACATCGACCCCTTCCTCCAAAAGAATACCCTCCTCCAGCAGTCCCCTAATCTACTCAGTCCTCTTGCCTCTAGCTGCAGGGCAGTAGCAAGAGCCCACCTTCACTGGTTCCCACCCTGGCCAATGCCAATCTCCCCAGACCAAGCAATCACCCCAGCTCCCGATTCCCCCCAAGTCTCCTCTGCCCTTTCTCACCAGAATCGCTATCTTTCCAAACCAAGCAGTAGCCCCACCCCATTCCCTAGTCCACTCTACCTGATTATCCTCATCCTCACACCGAATATCCTGTAGTAAAAAGAGATCAGCTTTCAATCCCTTGAGCCAAGTAAAAATGTTCTTACGCTGCCCAGAGCCCCTTAACCCATTCACATTCAAGGAGAAAATGTTGGTTGTACTGTTTATAAAGAATAATGTTATATCGTGTTCCCATCCTCTACAAGTCCACATTCTGCTCCTCCTGCACCAAGTCCAAGTCACGTTCAGCAGCTAGTTCCCTCTCCCCAGCTTCCTGGGCCTCCAACACTCCCAGAAGTTCTACCATTGCCCCATCTTCAAGCTCCTCAAAGTTCTCGTGATACTCCAGACAGGCCTCCTGCCAGAGCTGCAGACCATGACACTCTGCCCAACAATATACTGCCCACTCACCAGCCACCACCCCCAGCTCTGCCTTCCTCACCTCGTCAACCTCATATCTCTCCTCCTCTAGGAAGATTCCCAGAATCTCCACCTTCAGTGCCTCTACTATACCATCTCCATGCAGAATCCATGCCCAATGCTCCTCAGGCATCGCCCACAAGTCCACTTCCCCCAAGGCCTCTGCTGCGAGATTATCTGTAAGCGCACAACCTCCAAGCCACCAAAACCACATGTCATCCTCAGAACTAATTTGGAAACCATATGCAAGACTACAAAACAAGTTACTGAAGAGATCATCTGGTTACACAAAATATGCCAGCAAGCATGAGAACCCACCGCCAAGATACAAGAATACTAGAAGAAGTACTACAACCATAAGACTGACTCTGAACTGCTATAACTAATAGTGTACTGTACTATTACAAAAGGAAACTGAAAGTACCGAACTCAAATCAAGACAAGAAGAACCCTATCTCACCCATCAAAAGGTTCACAAACTGTACTTATTAACTCAAGACCAAGATATACCATAACTATAAAAGACCTCATTACTTAGTAGAAGCAAAACATATTTGAACAACTTTGTTTGCTCTATCTGTGTCACCTCCAATAGAGAGTGACAGACATTTCATCTGAACTCAAGAAAGCTGACATCGTCGAAACCAATCTCAAGTCATCCACGTGACAGATATTACTACTAGAAATTGCCTCGGATTACAGAAAATATCATTTCCGAGAGGTTCGAACCTCCAGCCATGACATTGGGAGCTCTCGCCATAGACAAGAATGGCCAGTCCTTGCAAATGTGCCAACAGACCAAAAAAAAAGAGAACCAAGACCTGTTATCCTTGTACAACCATCACCACCAAGGACAGTCTTAATCTTGCAAGAGATAGAAGTGACGACATCTTGAAACTAATGATGTCAGAAGTCAGAAAACTGTTCAGACTTTGCCAGTGATGATGTCATCAATAGTGATATCATCAAAGACTAACCAGACAGCACCTAAATCTATAAATAGCTTAGCAGTCATAGTATAGTTAGATTAGTCTTGTACAATATGACTGTGAACTGACTCAGCAGTCAGACAATCTCTTGACATGTCAGATCACACTTATACTATGTGACTGCATTCCGACTCAGCAAGGCACTAAGTGCTACATCCATATCTAGCATAGTCCAGATAGCCCTTCACTAGTATAAATACTCCCTCCCCCAGACCTCAGAATCTCAGACTCGAACATACAAGAACATTCCTGAATACTTCCCCCAATATCCCTTCACACAACTACTCCTAGTATAGCAATATCATGAATAGCGAATAAACCTATTTAATAACCCACAAATTACTCTTAAGTAAATTCGCTCCCCATTAGGTCCTACTCCTAACCCTGTCACGAAATTTCCTAATTGGGTATTGTCTGCAGTGATACGCCAATTCAACTAAGCTGGTCTTAGTTTCTTGAACTTTCTGAAATATGGAAAATCCTGAACATCCAGAACTAGTCCGAAAAGGGACCTTAGTTGAGACATCAACCTGATCTTGAAATCAATAAGCATAGAGGATGTACTCCATACAAAATTGATCTAGACCATAAGAAAACAGTCTTCCAGAGTATCCAGAACTTCCAGAAAACTCTTCTAGAACTACATAACAGTTACCCTAAAAAGCAACCCTCTTACAACTTGGTAGCAGCAGTTTACAATCCAATTCCACTTCAAGATGCTTCCTCACCCCACTACAAAACCCCTCTGCGAATTCCTACAAGTTGGTATAAAGCCCAACCTCTGAACTGGAATTTATCCTGAACTATCTGACAATCTGGAGAGAATTGAACCTGATGTACAAGGACAATTTGACCTCTACACCTGTAACAAGTGGGACAAACTTCATTCAAAGAAAGAAGTACTCCGATTAAACTAACAAATAGGAGAAACCCAATTCACTGAACTCCTTGCACTACACCCAGCAAGTCAAGATGAAGAAGGTCTTATAGAAGCCTTCTTTACTCTTCTCAACAAGAGTTTTGTCAGCTCCACAAATCCGAGCGATCTAGGACAACCAGCAGCAGTCTTTCTAGCCTTAGTTCCTCATGAAGCCCAAGCCTCTATAGCCAAGTGGCTTAACTCTACTGACTTTCACTGTACTAGAACCAAGACCGCATTATACTACCGATTCCAGAACAGCAAGGCCTGGCATATCCTTAAGGAAGAAGTAAGAGAAACTCTTCATCAACTACCAGACCCTGAACCAGAAGCAGGCCCTGCTACAGCCCTACCTGAATCTGAAACCAATACCAAACCAGAACTTGAATTTGAATTAAGTCCATCCAAAATCAGATATACAACTGATTCTGTCTACTTTGATGCCAAGCAAACCAAATTACATAGGGACCAAACCAAAGAGGAGGAGGAGTATCTCAGTGAATTCAATTCGAGACACACCACTGAAAGAGATGCACCTCTATCAGGACAGAATACACCTACACAGCAATAGACAGCCATCTATCAAGCCCTTACTCCAGACCCACAACTATTACTCCAGCAACTTACACAGACTCAAAGAACACCCTCACACTCTGCACCAGTACCTCAAGTAGTACCAGTAACACTACTACCAGCAGTCCAACCGCCTCCAGTAAACAACATGGTGAACCAACAGATCCTAGACCTCACAGCCCAGGTAGTAATAATGGCAGCAACCATTACTACCTTAGCCGAACAGACTCGACCTACAAAAAATCTGAGCCTACCTACCTTCAATGGTACTGCACAAGAAGTCCAAAGCTTCATTAGTGTAGTTGACACCAACTTTGAAGCCAATCAATGGACCAATGAGCAAGTTGCTGATCGCATTCTAACAAACAATCAAGACCACACTCTGGAACAACTCTTTGCTACCACTACAGCCTATGTCCGCTGAGTTGTTATATTCTTCCGAGGACCCGCCGAAGAATGGTGGCGAACCCTTCCTGAAAAACCCCTCACATGGGACAACCGACCTGCAGTAGTTGCCCAGAATGCAGCAAATAATGCCCCAGGATATAGAGCCCATCCTACAGCCCCTAGACTCAAACAACTCATGATTGCTCAATACCGCAGTGAAACAATGATTGCCGAATCTCAAGTAAAACTCCGCAACCTCAAATTTGATGTATATGGCAAAGAAGAATTTGAAACCTTCTATACAAAACTCAAGTCACTCCTGAACACTGTTGGCCTAGGATATATTGCCAATGATGAAGCACAAAATGGTACAAGAGCAGACCATTTATTCGATGCCCTGCCTGAATGGCTTACTAGAAAAATCTGAGAACAAGGCTGCCCAGTTGGTTGCGATCACTAACAATGGTGCCTGGCAAGAATCAAGACTATGGTCAAGCGAATCCTAACAGCTGGACCAATTCTGCCCCAAAGACAATTCAACAACAAGGAAAAGACTTGGACCAAGAAAGAAGAACCCAAGTATGAAGCATCCCAAGCTCCCTCTACATCCACCTCATGGACACCCAGAAATCATGAACCCACTCAGCCGAGTACCTTCAAGAAACTCACTGAAGGAGAAAGAAATGAACTCTAAAGAAGTGGAGCATGCTTCTATTGCCGAAAGACAGGACACATGGCCAGTGCCTGCTCCAACCGAAAACCCCGAACAGCAATATGAACAACTGTTACTACTATGTACCACCTCAATAACCTGACCACTAGAACACTAGACTTTGTCAAGATAAGACAAACTGCTAAGGCCCCAACCAAAGGAAGTCAAAAAGCAGCTAGATATGACCTATATACAGCCAAAGAAGCTACAGTTTCCAACCGAGAAGTCAAGCAAGTCTATACAGGAATCAGCATCCAAATCCCTGAAGGACATGTTGGAAGAATATGCTGTCGCAGCAGCCTAGCATTGAAAGAACTCTCAGTAGAAGGAGGAGTCATTGATGAAGATTATACAGGCGAAATTATTGTCCTCATCTGAAACCACAGTTGGACACTCTTCAAGATTCCTATTGGATTCTACATTGCCCAGATTCTATTCGAGAAAATCGAGTCAACCCTGACAATCAAGGAAGTCCCTGAACTACTACTACTGCAACAGCACCAGACATAGCCACACTCTTGTTTGACAATATCTTCCGCTATCATGGTCTTCCTAAGATCATTGTTAGTGACCGAGACCTGAAATTCACCAGCCATTTTTGAAAAGCCCTCCATGCACACCTTGGAACAAAACTTGCACTATCCACAGCCTTTCACCCTGAAACTGATGGCCAAACCGAAAGAATGAACTGAACTCTAGAAAAAATGCTAAGGAACTATGTTTCCTACAGACAAGATGATTGGCATGAACAACTCACCGCAGTCAAGTTTACCTATAACAACAGCAAGCAAGCCTCTCTTGGAATGACCCCATTCTTCGCCAATACTGGACAAAACCCAAACACTCCTCTGACACTCATCCAAACCACTGAAGAACCCTCTACAGTTGAAGCTGTTGAAGAATTCCTGCTCCGAATGCATAATCTAAGCCAGATCACAATTGAGAATTTATCGTGAGTGCAAGAACAACAGTCACAGTATGTTAACCAACACCGTCGAGAAGAAACCTTCGATATTGGAGAAAAAGTTCTACTGGACATCCGAGGATACCGAGTTGATAACCTGAAGCACAGACTATCTACGAAGCTAAACAGCAAGTTTATTGGAACATTCGAGGTCATTGCATAAGTCTCTCCAACCTCCTATAAATTGGCGCTACCAGACACCATTAAGATTCACCCAGTCTTCAATGTTCAACATCTCAAGTGATACAATGAAAATGATAATGAGCTATTCCTGAACCGAACCATGAAACCACTTGCACCTGTCATTATTAATGACCAAGAAGAATATGAAGTTGAACAAATCCTCAACAAATGTGGAAACAAGAACCACCCTGAGTACCTTATCAAATGGAAAGGATACCCGATCCATAATGCAACATGGGAACCAAAGATCAATCTCCAGAATGCTACTGACTTAGTTCAGGAATATGATTCCTTGAACAACTGAAACCCAAATACTCTGATACCTATCAGTATATACTATATATTACCATCCTGAACACTATAATTATCATGAACCAAATCAAGAACTCAGCAAAACAAGTGTACTGACTCTCTGGAAAAATAGCAAAACTAAAAGCAAGTCTATTCTCCCCGTACCACTGGTGGGAAACGAGGCATAGACATTTAAGAAGATTTCTTAGAGGAAATTCTCCAGCAGTGAATGATGTCAGAATCACTTCCGGCACACAGCATTGAACACATGACCCTTTAACGTGTGAATCCAACATGTTAGGCAACTGTACTATGAGCATACCACTTTCTGAGAAAAATAGACTTCACCAAACTTTTGACCTCCCAAATGGTGTAACAATACTAGAACAAAATTAGAAGGCCCTGACAAGGATGTCGAAAGCTAAGAAGGGGAGAGTTGTAAGCGCACAACCTCCAAGCCACCAAAACTGCATGTCATCCTCAGAACTAATTTGGAAACCACATATGAGACTACAAAACAAGTTACTGAAGAGATCATCTGGTTATACAAAATATGCCAGCAAGCACGAGAACCCACCACCAAGATATAAGAATACTAGAAGAAGTACTACAACCATAAGACTAACTCTGAACTACTATAACTAGTAGTGTACTGTACTATTACAAAAGGAAACCGAAAGTACCGAACTCAAATCAAGACAAGAAGAACCCTATCTCACCTATCAAAAGGTTCACAAACTGTACTTATTAACTCAAGACCAAGATATACCATGACTATATAAGACCTCATTACTTAGCGGAAGCAAAACGCATTTGAACAACTCTGTTTGCTCTATCTGTGTCACCTCCGTTGGAGAGTGACGGATGTTTCATCTGAACTCAAGAAAGCCGACATCGTCGAAACCAATCTCAAGCCATCCACATGACAGATATTACTACTAGAAATTGCCTTGGATTACAGAAAATATCATTTCTGAGAGATTTGAACCCCCAGCTGCGATATTGAGAGCCCATGCCCTAGTTGAGAATAGCCAGTCCTCGCAAATGCGCCAACAGACCAAAAAAAAAGAGAACCAAGATCTGTTATCCTTGTATAACCACCGTCACCAAGGACAGCCTTAATCTTGCAAGAGATAGAAGTGACAACATCTTGACACTGATGATGTCAGAAGTCAGAAAACTGTTCAGACTTTGCCTGCAATGATGTCATCAATAGTGATGTCATCAAAGACTAACCAGACAGCACCTAAATCTATAAATAGCTTAGCAATCATAGTATAGTTAGATTAGTCTTGTACGACGTGACTGTGAACTGACTCAGCAGTCAGACGATCTCTTGATATGTCAGATCACACTTGTACTATATGACTGCATTCTGACTCAGCAAGGCACTAAGTACTACATTCATATTTAGCATAGTCCAGATAGCCCCTCACTAGTATAAATACCCCCTCCCCCAGACCTCAGAATCTCAGACTCGAACACACAAAAACATTCTTGAATACTTCCCCCAATATCCCTTTATACAACTACTCCTAGTATAGCAATATCATGAATAGTGAATAAACCTATTTAATAACTCACAAACCACTCTTAAGTAAATCTGCTCCCTGTTAGGTCCTACTCCTAACCCCGTCACGAAATTTCCTAATTGGGTATTTTCTGCAGCGATATGCCAATTCAACTAAGCTGGTCTTAGTTTCTTGAACTTCCTGAAATATGGAAAATCCTGAACATCCAGAACTAGTCCGAAAAGGGACCTTGGTTGAGACGTCAACCCAATCTTGAAATCAATAAGCGTAGAGGATGTACTACATATAAAATTGATCTAGACCATAAGAAAATGGTCTTCCAGAGTATCCAGAACTTCCAGAAAACTCTTCTAGAACTACGTAACAGTTACCCTAAAAAGCAACCCTCTTACATTATTCATCACCTTTCGCATCCACAACAAGTTCCCCACCTCTTTCCCTCCTGGAGTCCCTGGCTGCCCTGTGGTGTCTGCTCCTATACTTGCAGTCTTATCTCACTTCTCCTCAGGGACATCCACTAGTTCATCCTTGCCAACCACCACCACCTGACCCCCTTGCCTTACATCAGGGACCCCAAAGCAAACCTGCTGGGCCCCCTGCATTCATGTATCCTCCATTGACCCTCTCTTCCCAACTGGGTCTCTCCTGATAAGTGGGGGGGGGGGTGGCATCCAACTCCGGCTCCCATACTTCGAAGGTACCATCAGCAAATGGGTTCTTGTCCAGTATCTTCCCAGCCTCTGCCTCCTTCACCTCTACCTCCTCTCCTCCTTTACTGGCCCAGATACTGGCTGTAACACCTCTAGACTCCTCAGCTCCAACTGACTTCTCCTTTGCCCCTCCAGTCATACTTGCAACAGCCTCCTCTGCCTCTTGCATCCCTGGGCCTACTCCCACTGCTTCTTATCCATATGGATATGCTTCCCTCCTACAACCTCCAGATGTGTTGACTCCTCAAACAGTTTCCAAGCCTTTGCCCTCCTCTCCACAGCCCCACTCAACTCCTCCAGCACCTCCAACAAGTCCTCCTCCTCCTCTTTACTCCCCTTCATCCTTGACACCTTACAGCCGATGACTCCCCACATCAGCACCGAGGGCCAGTCACTCGTCTTCCCTGTGGCCTCCCTCTCTGCCAGCCTAATCCTGACATCGATATCGCTTGTCCTGATCACAGTCCCCTCCCACATCTGGAAGCTGATATCCACTACATCGCCATACTCTGCCATCACCTCCTCCACCCTCCTCCTGGTCTCCATCTTCATCACCATAGGCACCCCCTTCACTAGCAACTGCACCACCCTAGGATCCCACCTAAGGCACCACACCAAAGGGACCACTACTTCCCTGACCACCACTCCAGTCTTCATTGCCTCATCCAGTGAGTCCGCCTCTTCAAAGCCCACCTCTACTCCTTCCAACCCCTTCAGAAATTTCACCGAGGCTGCCCCAGCCACCTGCTGCAAGACAAGCCCCAAGACCATCCTCGCAGTCACCGCCAAGCCTCGGAAACACAAAGTAGCCGCAAACTCCAAGATCGACTTCTTGAGTAACAGTGCCACTGCCAGCCCCGTCACACCATCAGCCAGATCCCCCTTCCGCTTAGAGCCCATCTGCCCAGCCCTACCATCAGCCATCACATCTGGATTTTTTGCTAGATTCCCAGTTACACCACCATCAGCAGTCCTATCACTACTCCCAGCAGCCACCCCACTAGCCCTACCACCTGCCGGCTGAGGACCAGTACCTCCTCCAACCTTCTGCTTTCCCTTACCCCCTCCCTACCCACCCCAAGACCCTGCCAGCCAACCACCATCCTTCAGCGTGTCCACAAAGCTCCTCCCTGTCTGCCCCCCAGCCCCACTGCCAGTGCCACTTCCACTTCCAGAGCTGCTCTACCCACTCGGACCTCCGAAAGACTCCATCCCCAGTCCATACCCTCTCCCGACATGCTGCCAGTTGAAGGCCCCAGGTCCACCTGACCTAGTATACATATCTGCTTGCTTGCTGGATATCATCACCTTAGTATCTTTCTCCAATAAACGACTTGAAAGTATGTTGTGAAAGTGTGTGTAATGTGTAATGTGAATTGTAGTGGAGAGAGATGTCTACCTTCAGTGCCATCATCACTCCATCTCCCTGCAGTATCTGCACCCAGTGCTCATCACCCATCATTTGCAAGTCCACCTCCCCTAACTCTTCTGCCACCAGGTTATTCATCATCCTGCACATCCAAAGTAGGTTCCCCACCTCCTTCCTTCCAGGGGTTACTGGCCTCCCTCTATTCAGTATTGTGGTGTCAGCTCTAGCACTCGCAGCCTCATCCCACACCTCCAGGACATCCACTAGTTCCTCCTCTCCAGCTGCCACCATATGTCCCCCATTTGTTACCTCTGGAACTCTGAATTTCACCCATTGAGCCCCCAGCATAGTCATGTCCTCCACTATCTTGTTTCTGGAAGCTGGGCCTCACCTGATAAGAGGAGAAGGGGTGGGTGAGTCCTCCCAGGCCTCCTCCCACACCTCAAAGGTACCATTAGCATATGGATCATTAACCTTCGCCTCCTTCTTCTTCTCTGTCTCCTTCCCAGCATTCCCACCCCTCTTGCCAGCTCAGATACTCACTTTGGCCCCCTCTATGCTCATCATCTTGCTCGCATCCTCCAGTGGTCTGCCTCTCAGTTTAGCCAGCAGATTCTTCTGTCTCTTATACCCCTAAACCCTTTCCCACTGCACCTTGTCTACTCGAATCCGCTTTTCATCCACCACCTCCAGGTGCATCAACTCCATAAAAGCCTTCCAAGCCTTTGCTCACTACTCTACAGCACTACTCAATTCTTCAAGTGCTTCTACTAAATCCTCTTCCTCCTCCTCACTTCCCTTCACCCTCATCACCTTGCACAAGATCACTCCCCAGACCATCACTGAAGGCCAGTCCCTTGCCTTCCTGGTAGCTTCTTTCCCAGCCAGCCGAATTCTCACATCCATGTCACCAGTCCTAAGCGAGGTCCCTTCCCAGATCCTGAATCTGATATCCACTACCTCTCCATATTCTGCCATGACTTCCTCAACTCTCTTTCTTGTCTCCACTGTCATCACTGTGGGCACTCCTTTCACCAGTAGTTGGACCACCCTCGGATCCCACTTCAGGCACCGCACAATTGGAACACACACCTCTCCAACTACCAACCCAATCTTCAGTGCCTCCTCCAATGGCTCGGCCTCCTCAAAACCCACCTCCACACCCTCTAGTCCCTTCAAAAACTTCACTGATGCAGCTCCTGCCACCTGCTTAGCAATAAGCCTCAGTACCATTTTTGCCATCACCACTAAGCCCCAGAAGCACAGTGTAACCATGAATACTGAGATCAACTTTTTGAGTAACAGGGCCACCACCAGGCCTATCATGCCATCTGCCAAATCCCCTTGTCTTCCAAGCCTCAGCTGCTCAGCCATGCCATCAGCCATCACATCTGGATTTTTTTCCAGATTGGCAGTTCTATTGCCATTAGCAGTCATACTTCCCCTAGCTGCTACTCCTCTAGCTCCACTGCCCTCCCTTCCAAGGGCTACTCCCCCATGCACCACTGCCTTCTTGGTCTCCTTGCCTCTCCTCAGCCAGTCCTCCAGCCCTGATGTCTGCTGTCTCCCCTTTACCATCTCCACAAAGCTTGCCCTCCCAGACCCTTGATCTCCACCAATACCTCTACCCCTTCCACATCCTCCCACCAGCAGCCCCCTCATGCCTCCCCCTAGGCCCGGGCCTCTCCCCACCTGCTGCCATTCGAAAGTGCTTAGGCTACCCGGCTCAGTATGCACCTCAGATTGCCTATTAGTCACCATGTTATTAGTCTCTTTTCTCCAAAAACGATGTTGTAAGTACCTTTCAAAGGTTGTGTAACCTGAATAGTACTGGAGAAAGATGAAGCTGGAATTGGACTGATATCCTCTTTGAAGGACCTAGCTAGTATGAGAATGCACTATCTCATCAGAAAAGGGAGTCAGACAAAGACTCTATAGGTTATCAGTCTGATGATAGCCAACTAGGACGAGCAGGCCTAGGAATTTACCAAGGAACCACAGATCAAGAATATCAGACCCCAGAACCAACCCAGCCACCTACACAGAGGTTTGGTTTACCCTCTCTTACAGGACTCTTTGACCTGATATCTAGGAATCAAGTAACCCCAAGTCATACAGCACTACAACTCCATCAAGCAGAACAATCTTCAGGAGAATCTACCCCAACAGGTGAGGAGGAAGAAGGCCCAGCGGGAGCCAAGAGAGCAAACCCAAAGCCAGTGTCAAGACATGTGGAAGAGCATGTATAAGGGGGATGAACAAAGAACGTAACCGAAAATGCATCAGCTATTTATTGCCATGCAAAAGTGCGGTCCTTATATACAAAATATGACGTCCCAAAAGGGAGGACGCACCACAACTCGGGGCAAACCGAATTAGGAACCACATGACTGCCAGAGATAAGCAGAGATAAAGGGGGAGCCAATCCCAGTTGCAGGATAAAAATCACAAACAAACACAAGCAAAACAAATCCAAATCGAGATTAAAAAACATCTGCAGACCCCGGAAGGGTGAGCGTGAGCAAGGGGTGAGGCCAAAATAGAGCGAGCCACAGTGAGCCCAAGCGAAGCGAGGGGCCAAAGGCAGCGGAGGGGAGCAGAGTAAGGCTGAGACCCCGGAGCGAGCGCGAGACCCTGGAGGGGGCAAGGATGTTTTTTAATCCTCTCTGACAGAGTCAGAGGCACCAGGAGGTGACGAAAATGCAAAACGAGAGCAATGGATAAAAGAAGAAACAGAAGGAAGATACGAACGGGCAATCAGAGGGCGTCGAGAAAGAGACGAAAGTCCATGGCAAGAAAGAGAAGAGCGCAGGACAGTGTCAGGGCATTGGGCAACCCATCGAGTATGATCAAATGGTACAATGAGAATCGGGGGAGGGAATGAAGAGGGGGTACGGAGTGGGTAAGGGGGGAGGGAGGGGAGGGAGGGGGGGTAAAGAGGAGAGAGAAGGGAAGAGCGAACTGAATCTAGGACTCCTTTTGCTCGAACCATTCAGAGCAAGCTAAGCCACACGGACATCTTTTCATGACAAGCAACACGTTTTCAAGTTTTCCAGTCATCTATTCTAGTGTACAAGGTGCGGCAGGAGTCTAGCTACAGTTTACAGCAAATCTCGTCTGTTTCGGTGGAGTTTACGTCGAATGGCGACCCAGAGTTCATCAAGCTCTGAGCATTTGGAGAGAAGGAGGCCTGGCCTGGGTCTCCCCAAGAGTTTCGCGGCGACCGTTGGAGCTGGTGTAGGGGCATGAGGAGGGGGTGGTCAGGGGAGGCAGGCTGGCATTGAAGGTTGGCACACGGTGATGGGGAGCAGGAGGGCAGCTACGAGGCCCATGGGGGTAGGGCAAGGGGGACGTAGTGTTGATAGGGGTAGGAGTCAGGTGACTGGCCAGGTGATGGGTCAGGTGACTGGTCAGGTGCCGGCTGGGGGCCAGGGGTCCGGAAGTGGTGTGGCTGGGACTGGTCTTCCTGGGGCTGGGCCAGTGGCGGGGGTGACTGCTGGAGTTTCGGAGAATAAGAAGAAGGCGACAATGGCGGCTGGCTCCGGTGAACTGGTGGTGCGTCCCTTCTTCCACAAGTCGGTGTCAACATGGGCCATATCAGCGAATTTTTTGGGGTTGGGGATGACTGCCAGGGAGGTCTTGCAGCTAGTAGGAGAGGAGATTGCAGGGGCAGAATCGCTGAAGTTCATCCCATCGGCTGAGGCAGTTGAGATAGGATTTGTCGAGGAGGAAGAGATGGTGAAGGCCTTGGAGAAAGGGCTGGTCGTCAAGAGCGTCAAGGTTGGCATAGCGAGGTGCCTGAGGTGGGATCCACAGGCAGTGCGACTGGTGATTGAAGGGCTGCCAACATTGGGGAGACAGGAGACCAAAGGAATGGTGGCGGAGGCACTGGGGGCTTTTGGCGAGATGGTTGACTTTGGATTCATGTTCTGGGAGGGGACCAAGCTGAGGAACGGCAACTGCGAGGTAATGGTGAGGCTGGAAGGCAAGGAGGCCACGGGGCAAGGGAGGGACTGGCCAGAAGTAGTTCGTATTGGAGGGCAGGAGTGCAAAGTGTGGAGAAGGAAGGGTTCAGAACAAGAGGAGGAGGAATTACTAATCGCTCTGGAGGAGAGAGAGGCTGCGAAGGAATTGCGGAAGAGGAAATGGGAGGAGTTTGCCAAGGACTGGATCTGGATTCTGACAGATGGGAGGAGGAAGAGGTGGCGAAGGACAAACTGGGAGCACCTGCAGACCGTCCTTCAGGGCTCGAAAAGGGAGGAAGAGGAGAGGACAGAGATGGCCAAAAGTCAGATGGAAGAGGTAGAGACGGCTGAGGTGTCCTATTCGCAATTAGGGGGTGTAGAGAACTCCACTCATGCGCCAGTAAAAGGAAAGTGGGCTGACAAGGAGGAGGCAAAGGCTGGGGGCTTTGAGGAGGTCATTGAGGTGGTACCGGAGACCCAGTTGGAGGATGTTCGCATGGCGGGAGCAGCAAATGTTCATTGGGAATGCCCAGAGGCAGGGGAAGTAGTTCGGCTGGAGAAGGGCACTGAGGAGGATGACCTGGTGGATGTGGCTTCTGACATGTCGGCGGATAGAGAGATGTTGCAGGAGCTGAGTAGGACCCCGAGGCCAGCCACTCCCGGGCCCATGGTGATGACGGCAGATGATTGGTATCAGGCAGTACTCGAGGAACTTGCGGAGGAGGATATCAAGGAAGTGGATGTATTCAATGGATCGCAGGAGGCCTGGGAAGGATTCCTTAATGTGGGATTGCAGGGGCCAAAGTTGGTGACAGCGATGGTGGCGGCACTTCTGGATGATGAAGGATATGAGGTAGATGAGGTCTGTATGGCTGACAT
>RBNI01002842.1:0-17345 GCA_003990745.1 Jimgerdemannia flammicorona
TTTTTTTTTTTCTTTGCTTTTTTTTTTTTTTTTTTTTTTTTTTTATTATAAAATGAGTAGATAATAGAGGAATCGTTTAGAGCGAGATGTGATACTGTTACAGCAGATATGAAGGTCAGCGGTAAAAGGTCAAACAGTAAAAAGCTTATGTGAATTTTCATGACAGAACAAAGCAAGCAGAATAAAGTATTTTTCAAAGCAAGGTACAATAGATCTGCAACCTGCCCATGGCACCATGGTTCATGGTGGTCTTTATTCAAAATTGAGAACAAAGCTCAGGTAAACAAAGACACAGATCTAACCCCAGAATTCCAGAAGTAGAATGGTGTATAAGTATCTGAGCCTTGCTCTGATTCAAACAAATGTCCAAATCGGGCTTCATCGATCTACACATGTGACAGGCCATTAAAAACCTGATATAGAAACAATTGGGAAAAGGTACCGGTCACATGATCTAATGTTACACAAACAGTAAACAATGCTAAAAATGGAACTAGAGCAATGATGTGTCATATGTCATTACGTGATTATCACTTATAGGTATAAAAACCTAAAAATCATCAGCACCCGAAGGTGCAGGCATCAGGCCTAGAGCCTCATGACTAGAGTGGAGTAGAGCCTTGGTACCAGAGTGAGTGAAGTGAGCGGAGGTAGGCAGGCATCACGGAGCATAGGTACGCAGGCATCAGGCCTAGAGCCTCACACCAGAGGTTGTCCAGCGATTTTTTGTGTTTTTAAACATCGCATAGCATATACAAGTGGTGTGGCCTTCAAGGAGGACTTAGAGCAAAACTGGTATTTGAGACAGTATTAAGAATGGTAAAACCATTCTTCTGGGTGATGATTGATCATCAGGCAGTTACAGAGAAACCAAAACATAACAAAGCGGTACATAGAGTCTTGTCGGGCTGTTGATGTAGCCATCAGGCCATATCATATTGGATGACAAGTAGAGGAGGAGGAAAAGCAGAGTGGGGAATGGGGGGGTGGGAAATAAGGGGAGGGGTGAGAAGTGAAGTTCGGACCTCAAGCCAATTAACCAAACTCAATTGAGTAGTTACAACATCAACAGGGTATCCTTTCCTATGAACCAGGAATTCAGCCAGAGACCAATACTCATCAAGCCAATCATGGTGAGAAGAGCAGAGAAGCGATAGGCAGTGGGTCTCGTTCACAATATATAGATGGAGTATCTTCCTAGGGTAATTGCTCAACCAGTTAACAAACTGTGTACTATGTGGGAACTTGGTGAAATGGCCTGTGCAGAATGGTGCGACTCAGATTTCCAGGTCTAAGTAATGGTATGGTCCAGCAGACAAGACTTCCCATTCAATACGATGGTACAGAGGGTACATGGCACCAAAGATTGAGGTCAAGTCCATGATCACAGGTGTAAAGACAATAAGATCATCAATATACCAGTGGAACTTTAGCCCAGCAGCAATGGCTTAGCTAAGTAGATGGTCAGGCACTTGCAAGGCACACAACTCATGAGTAAAACCAATAAGATTGGCAAGATCTGGAGCACAATTGGTGCCCTAGCAATACTAGTCACAGAGCAGAAGGAACCGATAGCAGATGCAAATATCGTATGAGTCATGACTATGCAGACAAGGCTGAGAATGGCTTCAAGTAGTAAAGAGTCAGGGAGAAAGGCCACCGTTGACAAAAAGATGAGGCAGTCAATGCACTCATCTAATGTAATCTTGGTGTAGAAGGCAGCAAAATCCCCAGTAGCAATGTAGTTGCAATCTGACACATCTAGGTAATCTGAACAAACCAATTGTAGCAGTTCAAGTATATCATGTAGAGGTGAATAATGTGAGTAACCCACATTATGGCACAGATAGGCCAACTACAGATGGAGAAAGTGAGATAGAAAATATGAAATCTTGGTCATGGGAGAGTTAAAAGCCCCAATGATAGGGTGCCATGCCATGTGTACCTCTTTGTATACCTTGGGCAAAGCATGAAACACAGGTAGCTTGCAATCGTTGGGCTCTATGAGGTATTCCCAAATCAGTATACAATTCTTGTCGTCAATGCAGAACTCGAGTAGACCAAGCAGGTCTAGGCTCACTGATTTCTTAATGTCATTAATTGTAGAGAAATCATTTATGTACGCAGGATTGTGAAGAAGGGACTGAAGACCATCTAGATACAGAGTGCATGGAATTACAGCGAACCCCAGATTTTTGTTGGTAAGACAGACTATAAAGTCATCATAAGTACAGACACCTTTGAGAAGATGTCGGAACTTCTTCGGTACAAGTGCACTGGACACATTCATTGAGGGTCAGATGGCTTGATTCAAAGTAGTACTCATATGGAGCATAATTTGCATATTTTTCATACAATGCAGTGGTTGCCATTTAGATGGCACCTAGGCAGAGATCTCTAGGATGTCGTCAGGATTACCCATAGAGGTCCAGAAGGTGGCAAGGTTGAGATGCCGTTGAAATGATGACAATGAAATTGGATCAATGGTACTGTTCATTGAAGCCGACCTGGGGAGAATAAACTTAGGGCCAAAGTTCAGCATATACATGAGCTTAGGGGTTAGCCAAGGCAGAGGTATATCAGTAACAAAGCCCTCCTCGGTAAACATCTGAAACCAAGGGATGAAAAACTGACTTAAGCAGGAACCGGGAAGAGAAGACATGAAGGCAAAATCCTCAATTGGTGTCAAGGCCACTACCCCACATGGAATGGGGACATCAGGGCCAAACCATGCTGCTGGGAAGTCATATAAGACTTCCAGGCTGGGGACCTCTAGTTTTTTGATGCTAGAGGGCAGATATCGCCAGCATTATGCCAGACAACATGGCATTTGGTGGCAGTACACTTGTTGCACTGTAGCACAAATGCCCTGGCAGTGCTCTTAGATGAGTGGCTCGAAGTCAACAAGTGGCTGGTCTTGGTAGAAGTGGAGAAAACAGATGGGGAAGGTGAAGCCTTATATACTCGCTTGACCCCTTTTACAGAACCCACTATCATGGCAGGGGCAAGGGGGCAAGGACCTCGGTGGGCCTTCGTAGGCACACCAAGGCATCCAGAACAACTATGGCAGTTCAGTGCGGCAGAGGCCAAAGTTGTGCTCACACCCTTAGTCTTTCCCACAGCCCCTGCAGACACAGCGGTAGAGGGTGGGGGGGTGGAGATACTCTTTTTCGGCCAGGCAGAACTGGCAGCAGCAGAAGCAAATGTACATTTGGCACCCGGAGTAACAATCTCGGGGCGCTTCTCAAGCTCCTTGACCATGGCTTTGTGAGTGGTAGCAGAAATCCCATCTTGCAGGGAGAAGGATGCAGGGATGGTTGGGCAGATGACAGCAGTGGCAGCTTTGGCAGTGGTGGTGGCGACAAGATGGTGAGACTGACACATGACAACATCAAAACCACAGAACAGAAACAAGTTTGGCTTGGCTCAGTTGGTAGCAGTGAGGGTAGTAATATTCTTGCTAACCCCTTGAGTGATATCAATAGATACCCCAAAGAAATTATGGGCATCCGAAGAACCAGTCATGGCTTTGTCAATTTTAGCACACTGGTCCTTAGTGTGCTGGGTGGTGGCATCTTGATCAGAGACCACGGCCTCGATGGCAGCAGTAGTATGGCACTTAGCTTCTGCCAAAGCAGTAGTAAGGGCGGTGGCACGCTATTCCTCTGGGAGGAGAGCGATCGAAGCAGTGACCTTCTTGGAAGGAATAAACTTCCAATCAGCAACTTGGGCTCTCAAAAAGTCAGCATAGTGCTCATACATGGTGGTGACCTCGAGAGTATGGAGCACTCCAGTGCAAGCAGCATAGAAGCCAGCAGAGATCTCGACAAGTGAAGCGGTCAAGTAGATGGCCAGGTCATCAAAGCTCACCAAATCGGCAAATGAAGCTTTGGGGATGGCAGCATTGCCATCTACATTCATGTTATCTGTCATGTTATATATTATAAAATGAGTAGATAATAGAGGAATCATTTAGAGTAAGATATGATACTATTATGGCAGATATGAAGGTCGGCAGTAAAAGGTCAAATAGTAAAAAGCTTATGTGAATTTTCATGACAGAACAAAGCAAGCAGAATAAAGTATTTTCTGAAGCAAGGTACAATAGATCTACAACCTGCCCATGGTACCACAGTTCATGGTGGTCTTTATTCAAAATTAAGAACAAAGCTTGGGTAAATAAAGACACAGATCTAACCCCAGAATTCCAGAAGTAGAATGGTGTATAAGTATCTGAGCCTTGCTCTGATTCAAACAAACATCCAAATCGGGCTTCATCGATCTACACACATGACAGGCCATTAAAAACCCGATATAGAAACAATTGGGAAAAGGTACCACTCATGTGATCTAATGTTACACAAACAGTAAACAATTCTAAAAATGGAACTAGACCAATGACGTGTCACATGTCATCACATGATTATCACTTATAGGTATAAAAATGCAAAAAATTTCCAGACAACCTCCAGTGCGAGGCTCTAGGCCTGACGCCTGTGTATTTACACTCCATGATGCCTGTCTACCTCTGCTCGCTTCGCTTGCTCCAGTGCCAAGACTCTACTCTGCTCCGGTCATGAGGCTCTAGACCTGATCCCTGTACCTTCGGGTGCCAATGATTTTTAGATTTTTACACCTATAAGTGACAATCATATGATGACACATGACACGTCATTGGTCTAGTTCTGTTTTTAGTATTGTTTACTGTTTGTGTAACATTAGATCACATGACTGGTACCTTTTCCTGATTGTTTCTATATCAGATTTTTAATGGCCCATCATGTGTATAGATCAACGAAGCCCGATTTGGACATTTGTTTGGATCAGGACAAGGCTTAAGTACTTATGCACCATTCTACTTCTGGAATTCTGGGGTTAGATCTGTGTCTTTGATTACCTGAGCTTTGTTCTCAATTTTGAATAAAGACCACCACAAACCATAGTGCCATAGGCGGGTTGCAGATCTATTACACCTTGCTTTAGAAAACACTTTATTCCACTTACTTTGTTCCGTTATAAAAATTCACATAAGCTTTTTACTGTTTGACCTTTTATCACCGACCTTCATATCTGCCATAATAGTATCACATCTTGCTCTAAATGATTCCTCTATTATCTTCTCATTTTATAATATACAATATGACAGATAACATGAATATAGATAGCGATGCTGCCATCCCCAAAGCTTCATTCACCGATTTGATGAGCTTCGATGACCTGGCCGTCTACTTGGCCACTTCGCTTGTCAAGGTCCCTGCTGACTTCTGTGCTGCTTGCACCAGAGTACTCCATACTCTTGAGGTCACCACCACACATGAGCACCATGCCATCTTTTTGAGAGCCCAAGTTGCCGATTGGAAGTTTATTCCTTCCAAGAAGATCGCTGCTTCGATCACCCTCCTCCCAGAGGAACAGTGTGCCACTGCCCTTACTACTGCTTTGGCAGAAGCTAAGTATCACACTACTGCTGCCATCGAGGCCACGGTCTCTGATCAAGATGCCACCACCCAGCACGCTAAGGACCAGCATGCTAAAATTGACAAAGCCATAACTGGTTCTTCGGATGCCCATAATTTCTTTGGGATATCTGTTGATATCACTCAAGGGGTTAGCAAGAATATCGCTACCCTCACTACCACTGACCGAGCCAAGACAAACTTGTTTCTGTTCTATGGTTTTGATGTTGTTATGCATCAGTCTCATCATCTTGCTGCTGCCACTGCTGCCAAAGCCGCCACCACCGCTATCTGCCCGACTATCCCTGCATCCTCCTCCCTGCAAGATGGGATTTCTGCTGCTGCCTGTAAAGCCATAGTCGAGGAGCTTGAGAAGCACCCCAAAATCGTTACTCTGGGTGCCAAATGCACATTTGCTTCTGCTGCTACTGGTTCTGCCTAGCTGAAAAAGAGTGTCCCCACCCCCCCACCCTCTACTGCTATGCCTGCGGAGGCTGCGGGAAAGGCTAAGGGTGTGAGTGCGACTTTGGCCTCTGCTATGCTGAACTGCCATAGCTGTTCTGGATGCCTTGGTGTGCCTACAAAGGCCCACCAAGGTCCTTGCCCCCTCGCCCCTGCCGTGATAGTGAGTTCTGTAAAAGGGGTCAAGTGAGCATGTAAGGCTTCGCCTTCTCTGTCTGTTTCCTCCACTTCTACTGGGACCAGCCACTTGTCAACTTCGAGCCGCTCATCTAAGAGCGCCACCAGGGTGTTTGTGCTGCAGTGCAACAAGTGTACTGCTGCCAAACGCCATGTTGTCTGGTATAATACCAGCGACATCTGCCCTCTAGTGTCAAAAAACTAGAGGTCCCTAGCCCAGAAGTCTTATATAACTTCCCAGCAGCATGGTTTGGCCCTGATGTCCCCATTCCATATGGAGTAGCAGCCTTAACACCAATTGAGGATTTTGCCTTCATGTCTTCTCTTCTCGGTTCCCGCTTAAGTTAGTTTTTTGTCCCTCAGTTTCAAATGTTTACCGAGGAGAGCTTTGTTACCAAGAAGGGCTTTATTACTGATATACCTCCGCCTTGGCTAACCCCTGAGCTCACATATATACTGAACTTTGGCTCTAAGTTTGTTCTCTCTGGGTCGGCTTTGATGAACAGTACTATTGATCCAATTTCATTGTCATTGTTTCAACAGCATCTCGACCTTGCCACCTTCTGGACCTCTATGGGTAATCCTGATGACATCCCAGAGATCTCCGCCTGGGTGCCATCTAAATGGCGACTGCCGCATTGTATGGAAAATATGCAAATTATGCTCCATATGAGTGCTGCTTTGAATCAAGCCATCTGACCCTCGACGAATGTGTCCGGCATGCTTGTACTGAAGAAGTTCCGATGTCTTCTCAAAGGTGTCTGTACTCATGATGACTTTACAGTCTGTCTTACTGACAAAAATCTGAGGTTCGCCATAATTCTGCATGCTCTGTATCTAGATGGTCTTTGGTCCCTCCTTCATGATCCTGTATATGTGAATGATTTCTCTATGATTGATAATATTAAGAAATCAGTGAGCCTAGACCTGCTTGGTCTACTCGAGTTCTGCATTGATGACAAGAATTATATGCTGATTTGGGAACACCTTATGGAGCCCAATGATTGCAAGCTACCCATATTTCATGCTTTGCCCAAGGTACACAAAGGGGCACACATGGCATAGTGCCCTATCATTGGGGCTTTTAACTCTCCCATGACTGAGATTTCACATTTCCTATCTCGCTTTCTCTGCCTGTGGTCGGCCCATCTACATCATAATGTGGGTTACTCACATTATTCACCTCTATGTAATATGCTCGAACTGCTACAATTGGTTCGTTTGGATTACCTAGACATGTCAGATTGCAACTACATTGCTACTGGGGATTTTGCCACCTTCTACACCAGGATCACATTAGATGAGTGTATTGACTGCCTCACCTTTTTGTTGACAGTGGCCTTCCCCCCTGACTCTTTGCTGCTTGAAGCCATTCTCGGCCTTATCTGCATAGTCATGACTCATACGATGTTTACATCCACTATCAGTTCCTTCTGCTCTGTGACTGGTATTGCTATGGGTACCAATTGTACTCCAGATCTTACCAATCTTGTTGGTTTTGCTCATGAGTTGCATGCCTTGCAAGTACCTGACCATCTGCTTAGCTAAGCTGTTATTGTCAGGCTAAAGTTCCATCAGTATATTGATGATCTTATTGTCTTTATGCCCGCGATCATAGACTTGGCCTCAATCTTTGGTGCCATATACCCTTCGCACCATCGTATTGAATGGGAAGTCTTGTCTGCGGGACCATGTCATTACTTAGACCTGGAAATCTGAGTTGCACCATTCCACACAGGCTGTTTCACCAAGTTCCTACATAGTATGCAGTTTGTCAACTGGTTGAGCAATCACCCTAGGAAGATGCTCCATCTATGTATTGTGAATGAGGCCCACCGCCTATCACTTCTCTACTCCTCTTGCTGTGATTGGCTTGATGAGTATTGGTCTCTGGCCGAATTCCTGGTTTATAGGAAAGAATACCCTGTTGATGTTGTAACCACTCAATTGAGTTTGGTTGATTGGCTTGAGGTCTGAACTTCACTTCTCACTCCTCCCCTTATTTCCCACCCCCCCATTCCCCACTCCACTTTTCCTCCCCCTCTACTTGTTGTCCAATACGACATGGCCTGATGGCTACATCAATAGCCCAACAAGACTCTACGTACTGCTTTGCTACATTTTGGTTTCCCTGCAACTGCCTGATGACCAATCATTACCTGGAAGAATGGTTTTACCATTCTTAATACCGTCTCAAACACCAGTTTTGCTCTAAGTCCTCCTTGAAGGCTGCACCACTTGTATGTACTGTGTGATGTTTAAAAACATGAAAAATCGCCGGACAACCTCTGGTGTGAGGCTCTAGACCTAACGCCTGTGTACCTATGCTCTATGATACCTGTCTACTTCTGCTTACTTTGCTTGCTCCAGTGCTGAGGCTCTACTCTGCTCCAGTCGCGAGGCTCTAGGCCTGATGCCTGCATATTTGAGTGTCAATGATTTTTAGGTTTTTACACCTATAAGTGACAATCATGTGACGATACATGACATGTCATTGGTCTAGTTCCGTTTTTAGTATTGTTTACTGTTTGTGTAACATTAGATCATGTGACTGGTACCTTTTCCTGATTGTTTCTATATCAGGTTTTTAATAGCCCGTCACATGTATAGATTGATGAAGCCTGATTCAGACATTTGTTTGGATTGGGGCAAGGCTTAGGTACTTATGCACCATTCTACTTCTGGTATTCTGGAGTTAGATCCGTATCTTTGTTTACCTAAGCTTTGTTCTCAATTTTGAATAAAGACCACCATGAACTATGGTGCCATAGGCAGGTTGCAGATCTATTGCACCTTGCTTCAGAAAACACTTTATTCTACTTACTTTGTTCCATCGTGAAAATTCACATAAGCTTTTTACTGTTTGACCTTTTACCACTGACCTTCATATCTACCATAATAGTATCACATCTCACTCTAAATGATTCCTCTATTATATACTCATTTTATAATAAAAAAAAAAAAAAAAAAAAAACCTAGCTGAAAAGCTTTCTCTTGGTGGGTTTCTTTCTTGGGAATAATGGTGATTGTACTGGGTCCTTCTTCTATATTCCAGGGGTTATTGTCTTCAGGTGGTGTTCAGTGAGAGTCATCCCAGGGAATGAGTTTAGAGATCTCTTCTTCATTGGGTGCTTCTTGTTTAGGAACTTCTTGGTCAGAAGTTTCTTCTTCCTCAGATGATTCTTGACCCCAAATCGCTTGTACTTCTGCAGCTTCGGTTGCAGGTGTTTCTGGAACATGTCTGCATTTCTTCTTCTTTCTTCTGCACTCTGGGCAGACTGTGCCAGGTGATTTCCTTATTCCCATAATTTTGGAGGAGTGCTTGGGACACCTGTGTCTCTTGAGGTATGTAGGACATCCTTTGATTTCTCCTGCAATAGCTCCAATAGTGATAGGGATGGTATTTTTGGCCCACACATTGTCTTCTGGTCTGTCATCCACCAGGTTAATTTGGGGATTGAGTCTGGGATCATTTCCATCTTCAGATTCTTCTTCCTCTTCTGTAGTAGACTCTTCACTGCTGGTATATTCTTCTTGAATGGTGACCTTCTTCTTCTTCTTTGATTATTCATAGCTGGTCACCTTAACTCTGTACTTCTTGCCTCGATAGTCAAACTTGAGTACTTGTTGGCCAATATCAATAACTGCATTCATTTCCTTCATCCAGTTGGTGCCAAGAATCATGTCATAGGTGATAGCTTCTGTGACAACAGCTTTGGAAATAGAGAACTGAATGTGTCCCAGAGAAATGGTGATGTTTCATACTTCTGAGTTCAGGCTCTATCTGCTACTATGATGCTGAGGTTGGATGGTCTATCAATGGGCCATTGGAGGGTGTCCAAGAATCATTTGGCAATGACACAGACAGCTGCTCCCATGTCTATAAGGATTTTCACTTTTTGTCCTCCAATATCTCTATGTAAGTAGGTGCTGACATGTCTCTCGGCTGCTTGGACAGAGATGGAAGCTGGTTCTTGCTGTGGGATTGGGACTCAGCCAGTGCTAGACCTTGTTGTTCTTAGCAATTTGTTTCAAACTCCAGCTGGTGTCAGTTGCAAGAACTGCAGGAGAGGGACTTCCATCTTGGCTTCTTGAATCTTCTGCCAGGCTTCATTGTAAATGTCTCTAGGCATGGTCTTTGGAGTGTACTTCTTCTTAGGCTTCAGGGTTATAGGTTCCCATTCTTCTTGTTCCATTTCTTCATCTTCTGGTAGCAGCTCATTTGTTTCGGGCACAAATGGTGAGGGAGTTTAGGGAGGTATTTCTATCTGTTCCTCCTCATGCTCTTCATCTTCTTCCTGGATCATTCTTCTGCTGACATTTCTGGATGGCCTTCCTACAGGTCTCTTCCTTTTCTCTGCTGGGTAGACTGTTTTTCAGGTGCTAACCTTGGTGGGGTACAAGTCTAGGTCACTGTAGTCTTCACTGTTGCTTGCTTCTTTGAAATCTTCAACAGGATGGGCTTCAGTCTTCTTGTACTGAGTGTCATTTCTTCGGTTTGGTGGTTCTGAGTCCCTTTGGTCACTTCTTTTGTTGTCACATTCAGTGGCATAGTGTCCAAATTGTCCACAGTAGAAGCATTGGACTTGGGCTCTGTCTTGGGCAGGGTACCTTCTTTCTTCTTGCTGGTAATTCCTGTTATCTCTTAGTGGATAACCTTGGTTCCTCTGTGATGGGTATGCTCTGTTGTCCTGGTAACTCCAATTTTCGTGTGTGGTGAGTTTTTCAATCTGTTCAACCAATCAGTCCAACTTGGAGCTAAGGTCTTGGATTTTGCTTCTGTCCTTCTTTCCTTCTTTGGCTGGCCTTCTTTCTTCGGATCTTTCTTGTCCTTGAAGGAGTCCTTGTAGGGCTTTGACCAGGATGTCTTCCTTCTCTTCTTTTCTGTCATGATCACTTCAGGTAGTTCCTTGTCTGACATCAAAGTATCCTTGGGCTGCATCTACTTGTTCCTCAGACCTTCTGATACCTAGGGTGTAGACATGCTGAGCAATATTTGGGGGAATTCCATTCATGAAGGTCATTGGACCTATGATGTCTTGGTTGGTGGCATTGAACCCAGCAGAATGCATTCTCTTCTAGATTCTTGTGAAGAAGGCTCCGGGTGATTCTCCAAGATTCATCTTCATTCCCATAATGGATTCCTGAGCCTTATGGCAGGTTTCATTTCCTGCATATTTTTTGATGAGCCAGTGGACCATGGCCTCATATTCTAGCTTATCAGACATTGCTGCTTGTATCTGTCTTGCTAGGTCTAACTCTCGGTTGTTTGCTGTTTGATGAAAAATTCCTCTGACTGGTTCTCTGAGCTGGGCTTTGTAGATGGCGATTTTTCTTTTATCTGAGAGGTTTCTCAAGGCTGCAATTCCTTCAATTCCATCAAGGAATTCTCTGGGGTCTTCCTCTGGGTATCCTGCAAAGGTTGGCAATAAAGTGGCCATTTTTTCATCACTTTCTTCTGATTCTGGTTCAGGTTCAGATTCAGATTCTGATTCACTTTCTGAGCTGACACTGGAAATGGGGGTACTTGGGTATCTTGAGGATGGTGTTCTGGTTCTTGGACATAGTGGAATAGGCCTAGGTAGTCTTGTAGAGACTACTTCTGATTCTGCAAGGGATTGTAGTAGGGGTTCTATTGGTGAGATTGGTAGGACTGGTGTGGGGTGTCTGGCTGTAAAGTGTTGGGTTTGTGTGATGAGGTCTTCTAGTTCTTGTGCAAGTTCTCCAAAATCTCTAGCAAGGCTGTCTGTATTGTCTGATTGATCTGGTTGGGGATTTCAGGCTGTACTACCTTCTGGTTCTGGTTGGGATCCTTCTGATGCTGGGTAATTGGCAAGTCTTGAAGTAATTACTTCTCTTCCTGTCCAGATGCTGGTGATAACTGGTTCTCCTGTAGTAGCAGAGGTTGGTGTTGAGTCAAATGTATCCAGTTTGACTGTGGGTTCTTGTGAGCTGAAAAGTCACATTGATTTTGAAATCTTCCTAATTGAGCCCCCAAATATAACATGCCAGCTCAATGGAGGCAAATTACAAGGTTGGGGGTTGATGTAGTTTGGCTTGAGCCCCCAGTTACTTTGTTAAAAAGCAACAAAATGTTCTAAGATTTCCTGAGGTCCTTGGTGTTTAGTGGTATAATAGTCAAAAGCTGGATATCTGTGAGTGATTTTCTTATTGGGATAGTTCTCTGGGTGTAGCGGCGATTTGTATGTCTTTTCCTTCTTGGGTCAACTGGGAATACCACAATTTTGTATAGTGAGACAATCTCCAAAAGTATGCAATTTCTGAGTCTGGTGATCTTGTATAGCATGATGATCTTGATGCGTGATGATCTGGTAATTCAGCAGTTCTCCTTATGTGATTTCTGCATGATGATCTCTGTGTAGCATGATGGGTTCCTTATGCGGATGTTCTGATAATTTGGTGGATAACTCGATTTGGCTCACTGGGAATTATATGGTATGGATTCTTCTTAGGCTCACTGGGAATAATGAATAACTCAGATATTACAGGTTCTTCTGGGAGTGCAGATAACTCAAAAACGGTGGGTGACATGGGTTCTTCCTGAATCGGCGGGCTTCTGGGAAATAACTTGGATGATGCGGATTCTTCCTGAATCAGTGGTTTCTGGGAAATGGCACAGATCCTTCCTAAATCGGTGGCTTCAACTAGGAATACTACTTGGATTCTTGGCAAGTTATATCAAGACTGGCTTCATTTGCACAGAGTTGTGTCGATAGACTGGCTCTACTGTGAAGTTGTATTAACAGACTGGCTTATGACAAGAATAAGGCTCTCTGGGAATACGGCAAATAACTCAAAAGGCAGTGAAGTTCTTTACTTGAACTTAGGTGGCAAATCTTCAGGCTTATCTGGCAAGTGAACCAAAAACAGACTCATTCTTTATATTGGAAAGTGGACTGGAGTGGAAAAGGGGACCAATGCTCACAATCTCCTAACAGTGGCTGTAGAGTTTCTCTCGAAGTGTGGTAGGCAGACTTGTCTTTTGCTTTTGGATTCAATTTCAGACTGAGGTTTATTCACTCTTGTCTCTGGGGTAATTTATACAAGTTGGTTGCTATCTGGTTACTATGTGGCTAACTATAGATCTGCTACTTATGGCAGGTGTACAGAGTCTGTATGGTGTACAGGACCTGTATAGTGTACAGAGTCTGTATGGTATATAGAGTCTGTATAGGTAAACAGACCCTTTCTGGTATCTCTGACTATTTATACAGTTTTCCACAGCAATGGTTGCTGGTTACTATACTGTGTATTCGTGTCATCTTGCCTAATTGTTCACATCATCTGGTTAAGATATAATTCAGGTGATATGTTTTGGTTTGTCACAATATATATCAATATATATTTGAAGTTGACCTATCAAGCATTTTGAACTTCTAGCTATATAATATAAAGGAGTTAGTAGAAATAACATTATATATATATCAAACAAAAGTATCTGTTATATTATAGATATATCTTCTTCTTTTTTAATTTTTTATCTATAATAATTATAAATAATATCATCTCTGGCCTTAGCACAATGTTACCAGATTTCAGAAATGAGAATTATATGGAAATTATGGAACTATCAAGAGTGTTTGACTTGAAGCATCATTAGTACTATGAACTGTTGAAGACTGATCTATTGACATGTGTATTTATATATTTGTATATATATTTTTATATATGTGTATATATATATATTTATATATATATGTGTTTATATATATATGTGTTTATATATATATGTATATGGATATATCTAGTATATGAGTTATGTAGAGGATTTGGATTGGAGGATTTAGATTAAATAATTTGAATTGAGTAATTCCAATTAAATAATTTGGATTAAATGATTTGGATTGAATAATTCAGATTAAGTAGTTCAGATTGAGTAGTTTAGATTGAGTAGTTCAGATTGAGTAGTTTAGATTGAGTAGTTTGGATTAAGTAGTTCAGATTGAGTAATTTGAATAGAATGATTCAGATTAATCTGAGTTGATTCAGATTGTTTTAGATTTGAGATTCAGGTCAAATTATTATATAATAAATCAAATCTAGATTTGATTTAAATTGACTCAATCAGAGCACTAGTGATCAGAATGAATAGTCTAGTAGAGTCAGATACAATTAGCACTAGGGCCTTGGTAAGGAGTCTCTTGAGGTGGTCTATGACCTGAGTATACTTAGAGGTCTATTTAGTTTTGATGTTTACTTCTTTACAGGCCAGACTGGTCAGTGGGACAATAATAGCAGAGTATCCTTGGATAAATCTTCAGTAGTAACCTGCAATATTTAGGAAGTACTGGAGTACTTGAGGATAGTGGGGATAAAAATATCCTTAAGAGCAGATACCTTTTAGAAGTCTATATTAATGCCTTCAATAGAGATAATATATCCTATATACTCAATCTAGTCTTGATAGAACTTATACTTACTCATTTTTATATAGAGCTAGTATTCCTACAGAAGGGTCAGTATTTGTCTGAGGTGGGTGTAGTATAGTTCTACTGTTTTTCTGTAGATTAATATATCATTAATATATATAAGGATACAAATGTGAGCAGTAGTTCAAAGATATCATTCATTAGATACTGAAATATTTCTAATAAATTAGTTAGACCAAAAGGTATGACTCAGAACTAATAGTATTCAAATTATATTTAAAAAGCTATCTTTTCAATATCCTTCTCATTAATGAGAATTTGGTAGTAACTATTTCATAAGTCTAGTCTTAGCCTTGAATATTTGATATAACAACTCATCAATTCTAGGTAAGGTATACTAGTTCTTAATAGTAATCTTGTTGAGAACTCTATAGTCAATATATATTTGTAAAGAGCTATCCTTCTTCTTGACAAATAGAATGAAGGCTCCAAATAGAGAATGACTGGATTTGATATATTCTTGGATCAATAGTTTGGTCAACTCATCCTTGAGGAACTTAAGATCAGGTTGAGTTAGCTAGTAGATACTTTTATATAGAGGTTCAGATCCTGAAATAAGATCAATTTCATATTAGATTTGGTACTTAGGTAGAAGTCCCTTGAGTTCTGGAATATATCTTGAAATTTCTCAAATAGTTCTTAAGCTTCTAGTAGAGTTGGGCTACTTGGAACTTTGGTAACTTCTTGTATAATACAGATGAAGTATGTATTTTCTTTTTTATAGGAGAGTATCTTTATCTGAATTACTGAAATGATTTTAATCCTTTAATGATTGATATCTTCTTGAGGTAACAGAGTGATCTTTCTGCCTTCATGAGTCAGGTTAACCTCATTGGTCCTCCAGTTGATGTCTGGGTTATTCTGGGTCAACCAGGTCTTTCCTAGGATAATATCTTATTCTGAAAGATCTATGGTACTAAAGTCCAATCTCTCTTGGTATTTGCCAATCTTGAGCAATAGGTCTTTACAGATCTTGGTCAAAGGTATAGTCTTGCTATCACCAAAGATAATACTTCTTTTCTCAGTAGCTGGTCTACTTTGGGCTTGAATTCTCTTAGTAGTCTTAGTACTAATATAGTTTTCAGTAGTACTACTATCCAGTAAGACATTGATATTCTATTTATAAACTTGGTCTGTGAACTTGATGCAACTGTTCTCTTTCTTGTTAGTATTGAGCTCTTTATCCTCATTATTCTAATTGCTATCAGTCTCCTCAAAGTCAGTCTCTCCCCATCTTTAGAAGAAGAGTGGGCTGTTTTGAGTTTCTCAGTCTATTAGACTTGGTATTTCTCAGATTAAATTTTGAAACCTTAGAGAGACATGTATAGTATTTATCAATATATTCTATACAGTATATTCAGATAGAATGAGGGCATCATCTATATAGTATATAACTATCTATAATTCTCTTATACCAGTTTTCATCATCTTTCTTTATAGTAGTAACCTTTGAACTAGAGGATTTATTGATTAATCTAAACTCTTTCTTGCTATAGTCTATCTGAGTAAGCTTGGGAACTTCTTCAATAGTGAGATCTTGATGGATTTTTTTGATGATTGTCTGGATAATTCTTTGACCTACTTTGACTTTAAATGAGATATCTTCAAATTTCACAAAATAACACAGATTTTACTAGTAAATCTTTAATCAACTACTTCTTCTCTTAGCCCAATATTGAATTCTTTAACCAGACTGCTTTGCTCAGTAAGGCAGATATATGTTCCTTTGAGAGTCTATATTGCAATTCCAGTATATACTATAGTATTGATACTTGGTAGAATAGTGAGGTCTTGGTTGCTGTAGAGATTATATCTAGCATCAGTGGGATGGGTCTTAGTGGAAATAGTAGCCTTGTATCATATCTTTTATACTTTGATGATATTCTCAGAGTTTTTCTTTTCTGGGTCTTCTCTAATAATAGTAATATTCTAGTTACTGGGTTCATCTAATCTGTTTTTCTTCTCAGGACATTTGAAGGAGATATGTTCTGTCTTCTTATAAATAAAGTACAATCTGTTTTTATAGAACTGCTTTTTTTATCCTCATTGGGAGGTCTGGGTCCTCTGGGGTTTCACTAGTTCTTTTGATCATTCTTTTGGTCATTTCTTTAGTCATTCCTTCTGGTGGGATTTCTTCTATCTTAGTTATTCTTCTTATGTTCTAGATTTCATGAGATCTGTGCAGTAAGGATTTCATGAGCTCATCTTTATATCTAGACAAAGCACTATAAGTGGTAGAGACATCTTTGAGAGAGACCTTGTTTCTCAATCTTCTGAGTGAGCCAGTCTGGTAGGGCTGTGAAGAGATAGTTGGCCCTGATACTATTGATGGCCAAATTGTTTTCCTAGTAGGTAAGTCTCATAGTTTTGAGATAGACATCCATCCTAGTAACAAAGGTTTCTAGATCCTCCTTATCATTCTTGTAGAACTTCATCTGGACTAGTTTATTCTAAGTTTCATATATATAGGCTATATTTCAGAATTTGGTCAATAGTAGGATCTTGAGTTCTGGGTCTACTACATAGTTATTCCAGCCTAGTCTGACTTGGCCAGGTATCTGTCCAGTGCTTGATAGTAGTCTTCTCAGATTACTGGGTATTCTTTAGAGTGTGCCAGAACTTGGCTACTATTCTAGTAAAGAATATTGCTACTGTTTTTACTTATGCTACTGATATGGCAAACAATTATTAAAGGGTATTATCTCTGTTATTGGTGAGTATCCCTTTAAGTACTCAGTTATCATTCTATTGGTTTGTTTAGTATCCTGTATCTACTGCATTGATTTTTTTTTTTTTTTTT
>RBNI01002843.1:0-17345 GCA_003990745.1 Jimgerdemannia flammicorona
AAAAAAAAAAAAGAGACAGAATGATGATTGAGATGGAATGATGATTGAGACAATTGAGGTAATTGAGATAATAATTAAGATGAAATGATAATTGAGATAATTGAGATGATAATTGAGACAGAATGACAATTGAGGCAGAATGACAATTAAGGCAGAATGATGATTGAAATAATAAACAATAATTGAGATAATGATTGAGATAGAGACTTGAGATAGAACAATAATTGAAATAGAAGTTTTTTAAAGGATATCTCAAATGAGATAATATAAAATAAAAAGCCAGTTAGCTTTCCTTTCAAAATTTTTAACTCAGTTATAATAACTTGAGAACTATCAACTTTAGCTTCAAAATATAAGTTCTGGTATAATTAAATCTTTTCTCCAAGAAATATAAAGCTATATAAATCCAAAACCCAGTTAAAGTGTGTTTAAAAAAAAAAAAAAAATACAGTAGAGTTTCTTGTAGTCTTTTAGAGCAAATAGTAGTTTATTATCAATAGTACTTAAAGAGGTTGACTTCAGATTAAGGTTCTATATATTTCATGTCCCTTTCTCTACTATCTTACCAGTCACAATAATTTGGTAAGCAACCTTCCAAGTCCACTTTCTATAATTATTACTCCCTCTATCTTGGGTTAGTTTGCTATACCTATTGCAGAGCAGTGAAAGGGAGGCAATAGTGATGAGTTGTTTCTTTATTGGTATCTAATCAGTATCTTCTCTACTTTTTTATAGTTTCTGATACCTTCAGCTATATCTGAAGTACATCTATTTTGGTATAGTACTTTTTTCCTTTTGCTATCATCAACAAGGTGCTGTCTCAGTATATCATGAGTTACATAAAGAGTTGGCCAACCTTGGGCATCAAGTGTCCAGTATAGGTTATCTGCAGATCCTCGGTGTCTATGGTAGAGCCCTCTGGCTTTGGTGAGCTTCTCAGCAAGCATGGTTCTAGTATAGGTGACTGTTTTTCAGATATTGTTAGAATGGAAGAGGAGATGACTATCACAGATAGGAGGAAGAGTGATTACAGTGAACCAGTAGGGTATCAGGCTGGGGGTAGTCATCAGGGCTGGGGCAGGTACTGCTTTGGTGGGGCCTTTTGATTGATATAGAGCAGTTAGATAGTAGGTGTCACTCTTGGCTTCTTTTGGTAATTCAGCAGATTGGGCCCTGATTATTGGGAGGGGTCAGAGGGCCTAAGGCTACCCATTTCAGATATCTTAGCTATACTCAACTGGAACCAGGAGTTAATATGGTAATATGATCAAGGCCTATAGACTTGAGTAGTGGGGTATTAGAGGTTTCCTCCTGCCTCATATGTAAGTTCTTTATTCACCTCAACTGAGAGAACCAGGTCCTATCCACCATGATATACTTTGATGAGAGTTTTTCTTTACCTGTCATTCTCTTTAAGGTGACAGAGACTATTCTATTTCGCTTAGGTATGGCCTTGTATATATATTGAGGTCTCAGGCATATGTTTTTAGTCATTGGTATATAGCTGGATTCCCCCTAGTGGTAGGAAGAGTATAGTATATAGAATGAGGTGCAGGCCACTATAGGTCCTGCTGTGTCTGATATAGTTGAGCTACTGGATAATAGCTAGCCTAGATTAATAGGAGGGCAGTGCTTAGTAGATGGTGGAGGAGGGTTTTGGCCTATATAGTCTAGGTTCTGTTCCAATAAAAATCCATGGGACTTTGAGTCCATTAAAAAAAAAAAAAAAAAAAAAAAAAATCAGATTAAGATTCTAGCCCAATATATATATATATATATATCTAGTCAACTTTTGATATTGCAACAGATAATAGGGACAATCCAATTATATGCTTGGGGAGAGGCAGAAGACTCATAAAGATTTTGACACTGTTCAAGGATGACAATATTTTTGATGACAACCATAGGTCAAGTGTTGCCAAGTGACCATAGGTCACCTGTTGCCGAGGTTCGGATTATGGCAGCAGCACATATAATTGGTCACGTGGTGTGGTTTATAGATTCGCCGTACTGTATATACGCGTAAGGAACAATTTTATCTATATACATCAGGAAAATAAATCGGCGTTCTGATTTCAAACCTTTGCCTTCAGTCGGTTGAAACCATTCGATCCTGATCATTTTATTGATTTTCAAACGCTACATCTTTAACAAGCATCAACTACTTTCGAAATATTGTATGGTTATGTTGGCGTTAAATGTTTTGAAAGGATGCGCGATTCCCGACAATCACGCCCAAGCCGACCCGCACGATTCTTGGATAACTCAAAGTACACCACTCACCCTGCTCACAGAGACATATGCACTCCCTCACCCAATCTAAACTAAGAGACGGTCCCTGTCCGCCACGAGTCGTCCGTCCCAGGCACTCTACCCGGTCCGTCCTGCGCGTTGTCCTTCGCGGGCATGCGTTCCGCTCGGTCGTCTTCGGGAAGCGACGACAGGTACAAGACGACATCTGCATGGTTCCAGACTGCAGCTACAAAGGGGGAGGGGGAGAAGAAAGAGTGAGTAAAAATTTTGTATGTAAAAAGACGATCCACGAATCAGTAAATTTCCCGTCCCACTCACCCCATTAAAAACTTACCTAACTCCACCGCCTGCCTTCCCTTCCTATCCTTCCTCCTAACCTCCACTCTCGCAACCTCGGCCAGCCACCTCACAACCCCCAAATGACCCTCCTTAGCTGCATGAAAAAGTGGCGTCCACCTATCCCATTCGTCCTCCCGATCCACTTCCACTCTCCCCCCAGTCTCTTCCCACAACACCCGCAATACCTCCTCCCGCCCGCTCATCGCCGCGTGGTGCGCAGGCTGGCGGCCCGTCAGGTCCCGTGTGTTGGCGTCCGCGTGGTAGGTGCGTAACAGTGTGCAGATGAGGGAGAGGTTGCCGCTGATGACAGCGAGAGGGAGGAGGGAAAGTCCCGCGTTATCACGTTGGGCGAGTAGGGTTGAGGGCGGTAAGGGCGAGTTGGCGAGTAGAAAGAGTGGGATGGTGGGCAAGGAAGTTGACGCGAGGAGGAGGGTCGCGGTGTGGATGGGTAGGCGACCTGAAGTTGAGGCTCGGAGAGTGCTGACGGGGGAGAGGAGGGCGAGATAAGTTGTTGCGTCATAGTGGTCTGAAGGCGAGGAGGGATGATATTACACCATAAGCGTTAATATTTGTTGAAAGTGAGGAGGAACATAACTTCATGGCATTGCGCGTACCCACCTTCCTTAGCTGCCAGGTGGAGCGCGTTCCAGCCATCCTTGTTGGCCATCTCGACGTTTGCGCCAGCAGTGACGAGGATTTTCATGACTTCGTAATTGCCCTTCATCGCTTTAGAGATTTGTGTGTTTCCCAACATCCCAAACTGTCGATGAGTTCAGAAACGGTTAATTTTCCGTGCGTCATGACTTGGAAAGAACGACGTACCCGCAATCATTAGAGGTGTCCAATCTCCCCTCTTCATTGCATTAATATCTACACCACATTCCGTCACCAGAAACCTAACACAATCAGCAGAATCGATCGCCTCATGAATCGGCTGCCGCCCATGCTCGTTCACCGCCCGCGCGTCTCCGCCAAATTCCGTTACCAGGATGCGCAGCGCGGCGACGTCGTGGGCGCGGGCGGCGAAATGAACAAGAGTGTCGCCGTGTGGGTCAGGGGCGTCGATGAGGTGTTTTGCTGGATGGTTGAAAGGAGGACAAATAAGGAAAGCGGAAAGGGCGTACGAGTTGCGAGCGTGGATGAGTTTCAATGCATGAGCGCGGAGGACGGCCAGGGCCTTGTCTTTGTGTTGCGGTTTGCGAGGCATGGTATGTATATATGAGGAGTGGCTGGCGGTCACGTTTTACGGTCACGTAATTAAGTGTAACTGATTATTGATGACGTCAACACGTAAGCATAAGCCACGAAATTACTGGATAACGAGGGCATGGCATAGTTTGACGATGGTTGAAGGAGGCTTCGCACTAACCAGTCCCTCGCCATCTCTTTCCAGTACCATTCCGGTTACACAACCTTTGGAAGGCACTTACAACATTGTTTTTGGAGAAAAGAGACTAACAACATGGTGACTGACAGGCAATCTGAGGTGTGTACTGGTAGGGTGGCTTAAGCATTTTTGACTGGCAGTAGGTGGAGAGGGGCCCAGGCCTGGGGGGGGGCATGAGGGGGCTGCTGGTGGGTGGACATGGAAGGGGTGGAGGTAGTGGCAGAGGCCCAGGATCTGGGAGGACAAGCTTCACAGAGATGGTGAAGGGGAGATAGTAGGCATCAGAGCTGGAGGGCTGGCTGAGGAAGAGTAAGGAGACCAAGAAGGCAACAGTGCAGGGGGGAGCAGTCCTTGGAAGGGGGGGCAGTGGAGCTGGGGGAGTAGCAGCTGGGAGAAGTGTGACTGCTGATGGTGATGGGACTGTTAATCTAGAAAAAAATCCAGATATGATAGTTGATGATGAGGCTGAGTGGCTGAGGCTTAGAAGATAAGGAGATTTGGCAAATAGTATAATAGGTCTAGCAGTGGCCCTATTGCTCAAAAAATCAATCTCGGCATTCGCAGTTACACTGTGCTTCTGGGGCTTAGCAGTGACAGTGAAAATGGTACTGGGGCTCATTGCTAAGCAGATGGCAGAAGCTGCATCAGTGAAGTTTTTGAAGGGACTGGAGGAAGTGAAGATGGGTTTTGAGAAGGCAGCACCACTGGAGAAGGTGCTGAAGACTGGATTGGTGGTTAGAGAGGTATGTATTCTGATAGCATACTGCCTGAAGTGAGATCTCAGGGTGGTCCAACTGCTGGTGAAAGGAGTGCTGATGGTGATGGCAATGGAGATGAAAAAGAGAGTTGAGGATTTCATAGCAGAATATGGAGAGGTGGTGGATATCAGATTTAGGGTCTGGGAAGAGATCTCGCTCAAGATCAGTGACATGGATGTGAGGATTCAGCTGGCTGGGAAGGAAGCTACTGGAAAGGCAAGGGACTGGCCTTCGGCAATGGTCTGGGGAGCAATCTTATGTAAGGTGACAAGGGTAAAGAGAAGTGAGGAGGGGGAGGAGAATTTATTGGAAGCACTGGAAGAGTTGGGTAGTACTGTAGAGAGATGAGCAAAGGCTTGGGAGGCCTTTGTAGAGTCAACACACTTGGAGGTGGTGGATGAAAAGCGGATTCAAGTGGCCAAGGAGTAGTGGGAAAGAGCTCAGGGGTATAAGAGACAGAAAGAGCTACTGGTCAAGCTAAATAACAGACCACTGGGAGATACAAGTAAGGTAAAGGGCACAGGGGATGCCAAAGCAAGTGTCTGGGCTGGCAAGGGAGAGGGGAAGAATGAGAAGGAGGCAGGGGAGGATAAGGAGAAGCCTAGTAATGACCTGTATACTGATGGTATGCTGGAGGTTTGGGAGGAGGATAGGGAGAGCTCTCCTACCCCTACCCCTCTTATCAGGCATAGTCCAGTATCCCAAAACAGGGTGGTAGAGGATGTGCTAATGCGAGGGGCCCAGAGGGTGCAATTTGAAGTTCTGGAGGTGGTATATGGGGGACAGGTGGTGGTAGCTGGAGAGGAGGAACTGGTGGATATCCTAGAGGTATGGGATGAGTCTGCAAGTGCTGGAGCTGATACTACAATGTTGGATGGAGGGAGGCTGGTGACTCCAAGGGGGAAGGAGGTGGGGAACTTATTTTGGATATATCAAATGATGAATAACCTGGCAGCAGAAGAGTTGGGGGAGATGGACTTGCGAGTGATGAGTGATGAGCATTGGGCAAGGATACTGCAAAGGGATGGAGTAATGAAGGCATTGAAGGCAGAAATTCTTATGGTGTATCTGGAGAAGAAAGGGTATGAGGTGGATAAGGAGAGGGAGGCAGAGATAGCAGTCATTGCTGGGGAGAGGGTGGAATACTGCTGAAACAAGTGTCATGGACTGCAGCTCTGGTAGAAGGTATGCCTAGAATACCGAGAGGAGTTTGAGGAGAAGGCAGATGGAGAGATGAATGAACTACTGGCTGGATTGGAGAATCAGAGGGCAGAAGAGAAGGAGGTGGCTGCAGAACATAATCTGGATATAGCACAGGAGGAGATGAGCATGGAGCAGTAGAGATCAATTGATAACATAACATATTTTATTATGAACAGTACAACCAACATTTTTTCTTTGAACATGAATAGGTTATGGGACACTACTTGACATAGGAATATTTTTACTTAGATGAAGGGATTGGAGGCCAATCTCTTCCTCTTGCAGAATGTCAGGTGTGAGGATGATTCTGATAAGATGGAATGGATGAAGGAATGGGGAGGTGTGGTGATTTGGAAGGGCAAGGTTGGGATTTTGGTTCGGAAAGGCAGAGGGGAGATACAGGATGTGAGGAGCTGGGGGGAGAGACTGGTCTGGGGTGAGTGGATTCATACAGGCTGGGAGCCAGTTACAGTTGGCTCCTGTTACTACTCTGCTGTACAGAGTGAGCATGTAGATTGGGTGAAAGGTTTACAAGAGAGTGGGATTCTTGTAGAGGCTGGGGTGGATATGCTTGGGGGAGATTTCAATATGGTTCAGAACATACTGTTGGATAGAACAGATAGAGGACAAGGTGCTGAGAGCAGGAGTAGAGAACTGGTGGTGTGGGAGGAAGTAGAAAGACTAAGTGTGCTGGTAGATACTGGTAGGGAGTGCTGGAGGAATAGGAGGGTTTATACACATTGGGCAGAGGGCTTGGAGACAAGAATCAACTGGATTTTGATGGCCAGTTGCTGAGGCCTAGATATTTGGAAGTCACTGGAGGTAGAATGGTGTCCATGGTCGGATCACTGGGAGCTTTTGGGACAAGAGTGCTTTGGGGGAAGTGGGGATGGGCCTGGACATTGGCACCTCAATTCCTCTTTGCTAAATGACAAGATCCGGTGGGATGAGTGGGCTAAAGACATTCAGCTGAGGGTGGAGAACTGGTGGTGAGAAGGTGCCTCAGTTGGGGTTCAGTAGATGAGGATAAAGGAGATGGCCAAGACTTACTGAAGTGAGGCTGGCAAGGAGGCAGGGAAGCAGAGAAGGCGAAGAGTGTGTTGGGCTTCTACTAGATTGACTAGGCTCCTGGAGGAGTGGGTGAGGCTGATGGTGTTGGAGGGAGAAGAAGATTGGAGATTAATGAGGGCAAAAATGGAGGTTGGGGAACTACAACAGATGCTGTAGGAAGAGGAAGAGGCAAGGGTACAGAGCTTGGCAGTACAGCTTTACTGATAGGATCTGGAGGAAGGAGAGAGGCCTTCCAAGTTTCTTACAAGGGCCCTTAGAGCAAGATGGGTACAGCAATGGTGGGAAGGGGTGTTGAACTCAGATGGTATACTAGTGCATAGTGTACAGGACATTCTTGGATCACTGAAGGAGTATTGGAGTGGATTGTAGAGTGAGGAGGAGGGTGGGGTGGATACCGCTGTCATTGACCGAACATTGGAGGATTGGTACCCACCATAAGTCGAGGGGCTAGGTAACCTGGTAATGCCTGTACAGGAGGATGAGATCCACCAGATTCTTGCTGCAACAACACCAGGTATGGCACCTGGAGAGGATGGTCTGCTCTGGGACTTTTGGAAGTGAATGGTTGGAGTCCCAGGGGTGTTGGAAGAGATGACAACATTGTGCGACCTTATTCTATAGACAGGGAGGTGGGTGGGAGAGCAGGATCTTGGGCTGGTGATGCTGCTTTATAAGAACAAAGGAAGGTGGGAGGATTGGAAGAACTGATAGCCAATAATACTGCTAGATATAGATAGAAAGTTGGTGACTAAGGTGGTGGTGGCAAGACTACAGAAGGTGGCCCAGCAAGTTATGGGTGTTGAGCAGAGGGGATTTGTGGGTGGTCAGCTCATCAGGGATGGCACAGCCTGGGTACATGGAGTTATTGAAGGGGCAAGGGCCTGTGGACTGGATGGGCACCTAGTCTTCTTGAACTAGGAGAAGACTTACAACTGGGTGTGATGAGTCTGGCTGGCAAAAGTTTTGGATAGAATGGGGGTTCTGTACCAGTTCTGGTCAGCAATGGTCAGCCTACTGGAAGGAAGTAAGGCTGCACTCATGTGTAATAGACATAGAGGGGTAGCATTCCCCTTGGGTAGGGGGGTGCCTCAGGGGGGCCCACTGTCCCCTATTTTGTATACTCTTTCTCTAGAACCCCTTATGAACAGAATTAGGTAGAGGATGGTGGGGCTCTCTGTCTTTGACATTGGATGGAAAGTTGGGGCCTTTGCAGATGATATGGTGGTTGGTTTGGGATCGATTGCTGATGTCAAAGAGCTCAAGAAGACTGTGGAGTGGTATGAGGAGAACTCTGGAGCTAAGCTGAATTAGCATAAGTGTGAAACAATAGTGCTAGATAATGGCCTGGTAGGAGGGGAGGTTATAGGAACAATCGTCCCCACCAGTGAAGCAGTGTGGTACTTGGGCATCTATTTGTCAGTCTATGGGTCAGTTCTGCCCAGGCTTTGGTGAGAGCAGTGGATTGGAATCTGGGAGGAGGCCCTGCAGAGTTGGGAGAGAAGACAATTTTCTCTGGCAGGGCAGGTCTTGATTTTGAATGTCTACTGGCTGCCAAAGTTGTGGTATCTGGTATATCATCTGGACTTCCCAGCCTGGGTGGTGAAGAGATTGATGAAGTCAGCGAAGAGATGGATTTGGGCTGGCAGGTAGAGTCAGATTGGTTGGAAGACCTTGTCTTTACTAGTGGCAAGAGGTGGTCTTAGGCTGGTTGACTTTCCAAAATAGTTGTACTGCTTGAGAGCATGGTGGCTAAAGAGGGCAGTGAAATTGAGAGGAGGTGGTTGGGTTCCTCTGTTGTAGAAAATCTGGGAGAGGTGGTCATCACCAAGAGACTCAACTGGTAATCTCCTCTCATTGGTTGGACTTTGGAACACTAAACAACTGCAATATAAGGGTTTTTGGTGGGAGATAGTGGAGGGAGTGTACTGCATTAGAATTTGTTGATAGGGGAATAAAGGAGAGACAGCTTGGAACTCAGCGATGTGGAGATAGGATTGTATACTACTGGGTAGCACTCCTTTAATTGAGTTTGATATTGGTGATGAAATGGAATGCCAAAGGAGACCAGACCAGGATCTGTGGCCTAGCAGTTGGCAAGGAGTTGGAATTGGTAAAGAATGGAACTGGTATGGTGTTTGGACCTAGAGTATCACAGTGAGAAAGTAGATACTGCCAAAGTACTGAGTGGTCTAGTGGTGCATACTGTGGAGGAATGTAATACTCAACTTTCACTCAGGACACCTTATCATAGGGAGTTGGTTCGACTGTGAGGAGTGCCATAATGTAGGGCAGGAGGGGGGTTATGTACAGATGCCTGAACATTGGCTAGGAGAGTATAAGGTGTTGGGGGAATTTTGGTGGGCAATTGGAGAACACTTGAGGGTACGACATAGGGGAGATAAAGTATGGGAGAGGTGGGAGGACTTGAGAGATCGATTGGTAGGGGGGATAGGGAAGGAGTGGCTTACCTTGGGCTGGGCTTTGGCTATTTGGGTGAGATTGGCTAGTCACTGGCTATTTGTTTTTGAGGATAGGAGGAGACAGGGTATGGGGGACTGGTTGTTGCAGTAGTATAAACTTATGGAAGACACCTTAACAGGCTGGTGGCTTGGTTAGGGGCTGCAGGGTGGTCGGAGGCACCGCTTAGTGGAGAAAATTTGTAGATAGAGTGAGGGGAGAGTTGGAGTAGTTGGTGAAAGGGTGATCTTTATTCATGAAGAGGTGGGGAGGAGCCCCTCTGTGGGGATTGGGTAGTGGGTGGTGATGATGTATACTTATTCATAGACTAGGTAATAAAGGCGGAGTCCAAGTGACTATAAAAAAAAAAAAAAAAAAGAGGCTTCGCACTAACACATCGTGCTGTGTTTCAGCACTAGAGACAGGACTGTGGACGACGTCGAGGACGCGATACAGAGATTAAAGATCGTAATCATAAATGTAAATATTTCAGTTAGCCTTTGATCATAGGTTTGCGATTATGTTAAAATATGATCAGAAGCAAAAATATTACTCCCGCGGGGATTTGAACCCCGATTCAACTGCGATTATTGATATATAAATATGCAGTCACTTTACCATTAAGCTACAGGAGCAATGTGACACACGTAATTATTTGGATTTACGCCCTCCATAATGGTGACAAGGGCATGGGTAGTTTGAGGAATATGTGGCGCGATGGTTGAAGGAGGCGTCGCATTGATACATCGTGCCGTGTTTCGAGAACTGTGGACGCTGTCGAGGACGCGATATAGGTATTAAAGGTTGTTAAATGTTCACAGTTAAACTTTGGTAGTAAAATGACATAGGTTCGCGATTCTGACAAGCAAAAACACACTTGGATTTGAACCCCGATACTATACTGCGGAGATAAGTTACAGTCGCTTTACGATTAAGCCACAGGAACATATTTCATTTAATATTGTCATCTAACTAATTGCAATTTAGATTGAAAGGCCGATTTTTTATGCGCCTCAATGTCTCTATTCATTTGACACTTTTTGTTGTTCCTTCTGGTATTTAAAATCGACCCATTTTATAAAACAATGTGTTTCGATCGATTTTCGTAAATGTCCTCACCTATCACAAAATGACGCACGATTCCAAGTTGCCTTTGGACTGTGTGTCAGAATTGTTCGGTATACTCTGTGTGGCTTGGAGTATATATATTATAGAGCGTCACCTGTCTACTAATAGTGGTCCGGCTTCCGTTATGTATCTGCCATTTGTCCATAGAAAAAGAAAGAAATAAATAAAGTGCATACATTCGATTTAATAATTAAGAACACCATCATCAATCTTTTTTTGTTTTTTGTTTTTTTTCCAGTTGGGGCTGCAAGTCCAAGTACGAAGCTGTCCGCGCCCTATCCGGATCGGTGTAGTCGCGTTTTTGAATAGACGTATTGTTACACTGCGCGCGAGGAACAATTTTATCTAAATCAAGAAAATAAAACAGCATTCTGATTTCAAACCTTCGCCCTCGTGTGGCTCTCGAGGATGCTCTGGCCGGTTGAAACCAGTCGCTTATTCTGGTCATGATCGTGTTATTGATTTCCGCCGACCAACCCAGACCCCACTATTTCCTCGCGTGGCGCAGGACATCCACACATACATTCCCTCCCTCCCTTACACAATGGAGCTCGGCTTCTACGTCGTCAAGGAATATCATTTTTTCAAACGCTACGTCTTTAACAAGTATCAGCTACTTTCGAAATATTGTATGATTACGTTGGTGTTGAATGTGTTGAAAGGATGCGCGACTCCCGACAGTCACGCGCAAGCCGACCCACACCTCAGAGCACACCACGCACCCTGCCCACAGAGACATATGCACCCCCTCACCTAATCTAAACTAAGAGACGGTCCCTGCCAGCCCACGAGTCGTCCGTCTCAGGCACCCTAGCCGATCTGTCATCTGCCTCCTGTGCGCTGTCCTTCGTGGGAATGTGTTCTGCTCGTCGTCCTCCGGGGGGCGACGACAGGTACAAGACGATATCTACATGGTTCCAGGCTACGGCTACAAAGGGAGGAGGACGAGGAAGACGAGGGGGAGGAGGACGAGGATGAGGAGGGGGAGGAGAAAGAGTGAGCAAAATTTTGTAAGTATGCGAAAAGACGATCCACGAATCGGTAATAAATGAACAAAACAAACGGTAATTCCCCGTCCCACTCACCCCACCAAAAACTCACCTAGTTCCACCGCCTGCCTTCCCTTCCTATCCCTCCTCCTAACCCCCACTCTCGCAACCTCGGCTAGCCACCTCACAATCCCCAAAAGACCCTCTCTCGCTGCATGTAAAAGCGGCGTCCACCCACCCCATTCGTCCTCCGGATCCAATTCCACTCTCCCCCAGTCTCCTCCCACAACACCCGCAACACTTCCTCCTGCCAGCTCATCGCCGCATGGTGCGCAGGCTAACGGCCCGTCAGGTCCCGTTGTTGGCGTTCGCGTGGTAGGTGCAGATGTTGCCGTTGAGGACGGCGAAAGGGAGAAATAAAAGACCTGTGTTGTCATGTTGGGCGAGTGGGGTTGAGAATGGTGGGGAAAATTGATGAGTAGGGAGATGAAGGTCGCAGGGTGCGAGTGGTAGGCGGCCTGAGGCTGAGGTTCAGAGAGTGCTGGTGAGAGAGATAGGTCGTTGCATCATAGTGGCCTGAAGGCGGAGGATGGATGATGAAATAAATCATAAACGTTAATATTGTTGAAAGTGAGGATTACACGGAAAATTAATCGTTTCTGAGCTCAAGGACAGTTTGGGATGTCTGCAAACATATATATAAATCTCTAAAACAATGAAAGGAAATTTTGAGGTCATAAAAATCCCAGTCACCGCCAGGGATGGCTAACAAGGATGGCTGGAGCGCGCTCCACCTGACAGCTAGCATGAAATTGGTTCCACGCTCCACTACCAGAAACTGACACACTCAGCAGAATAGATCGCCTCATGGTTCGGTTACCGCCCATGCTCGCTCACTGCCCGCGCTTCCCACCAAATTCTGTTACCAGGATGCGCAGCGCGGCGCGGGCTGCGAAGTGAACAAGGGTATCGCCGTGTGGGTCAAGGACGTCGATGAGGTGGTTTGCTGGATTATTGAAAGGTGGGCAGAGGGGGAATGCGGAGGGGGCGTACGAGTTGCGGGCGTGGATGAGTTTCAATGCAGGGGCACGGTAGTGTCTGTGGCTGACGGTGACGTTATGGTCACGTGGAAGCAATTCCGTCAATAAATTATATTCAGCGAAGTTTATTTAAAGTACCTTATGGCCTATCTGGATTGGTACCTTTATTAATAATCTCTGTCACGGATATAAATAATATCCCGATTTCTTGGGTTGCCACATCTCTCACCGACATTCCTGCGAGGTTTGGAAATGGTTACAACAGCCGCGATCTAAAATCCGTCCCTAACCTTCCACAATTCGAGTACCACGTATACCCAATATTTTTGTCCAAATGCATGCTGGGTTTACTTCGAGCGTCTCTTTCCTAAAATGCTTATCGATGTAATGCTGAAGTGAATATCATCCACATAAAATAATAATAATACATAATCTATTCTACAAACTAACTATGCGTTCACGGTCTCATTTTAATGCCTCATTGTAGTTTTGCGGAACTACCCTTTTTGGAGGAGTATGTCATCACCGTAACCTGAGATTATAACGCCTCTCCGAATTCACTCGCAGCGGGACGTTGCCGAAATCTATTATGACACGAGAGAGATCTTACCCGAGCTCGTCATGATTAAGAGTTCCCTCTGCTAGGGCTCGTGGTCTATCTGCAAGGAGAGTCGAGTCGCGGCAACGGCGAGGATGTCACCGGCGTCGTGTATGACAACATAAGGTGCTAAATGGCGGAAGTGCAAAGTGAAGACGGAACTGAAGAATCTTTACAATGGTGACGAGGGAATAGTGTTGTTGGAGGAATATGTGTGGACGCCATAAAGGACGCGATACAGAAATGAAGGATCGTGATCAACTCCAACTTTAAAAGTGAAGTTAGGAGCTAATTTAAATCCTAATAACAAAGGCAATAATTCATCACTAGTTACGATTCCTTTAACGTTACTTATTGCATACATATAAACTTTGATTTTAAAAACATTACTCCCGCGAGGATTTGAACCCCGATTCTATTGCAGTTTGTTTATACTAAATAAATGCAATTTGCTTTACCATTAAGCCACGGGAGCATATTTCATTTAATGTAGATGCTGTTATATAATTGCACATCACGCGAATTTAGATTGATCGATAGGCCGAATTTATCATTCGATGTTCCTTCTGGCATTCAAAATCGATCCAATTTCAAAACAATGTGCTTGGACCTATGTTCATAAACGACCTCAATTGACCCACGATTCCAGTTGCGAAATTGATGGGGCTTTGGACAGTGTCAGAACTGTTCAGCATAATTATCTAATACACTACTAATACACTGTTTTCCCACAGTGTGGCTTGGAGTATATCACCTGTCTTCTGTTGTATTATTTCTACTGGCAAACCTAATAATGTCCCGGCTCCTGCCATTTGTCATACATGAAAATGTGCTGCATTGCGATTACGCTTCTACAAAAGCTGTTTGGACAAGGCATCGACCTCGTATTTTGTACGAAAAAGGGACGTAAAAAAACATGCGAATTATGTCATGTTTGAAAGTGTTACAAATGCCTGTCTGTCTTGTTTGTGTAAACTTGATCAGCGCATTCATCTGTCCAACCCACATCGTCCCAAGATTTTCACGATACACCTGTACAGCTGCAGCTGCGTTACACCTGGACAGCTGCGTTACGTCAGTGTGTATGACGAAGCCAAAAATTAAAAATAAAAACCGCGTAATACATCACGGGATACTGAACAATAAATCGTAAGACTCCTGATTGGTACGCATGGAAATTGGTTTTAATTCTCGACATGTATACATCGGTCGCACTCGGGGGGGAGACCGGCCGAGATGGACGAGATGGACAGAGAGGATATCGTATTTCCCCCCAAGCGTGCGGTGCGCTCGTTACTGCAAGGAAATATTTCAAATTCTGGCAATCGGGTCTAACTGGTAGTCTATATATACGGAGACGGAAATGGTATCATTGGTCACATGCGTACTCATGCGTACTGGGGAGAAAAGACGTCTTTGAAAGGTTCTTATTCACCATCTGTGTCTAGAAGAAACCCCATGCGCAACTCACATGAGCGACCATTGAACGTCCAATCTACCGTTCGCACGGCAATTTTTCATTTTGTATACTCGTTGCATAAAAGATTTTATATTTACATCATGGCGTCCAATCAAATCAGGCCCAGTATATCAAACACCGGAAGAGGCTGAAGCGTGAAAATGTGCCCAAGGTCGTAACAGAAATGGAAAGAGGGGAAAGGGGTCGAAGATGACCAGCATAAACTTCGCTTTTAACATCATAAAACACAAAACTATTCAAGTTCAGAGAAATGTTTTTGTTCCTGAATCCTACGGCTCCCAACTCGGAACTTACGACTGGCACGCCGCCAAGTACGGGGCAAACACGCAGTCGGAGTCGGTCTCCAGGTCGACCTCGAGAGCGTAGTGCGCATACGGCTTTTCCGCTTCGCGCTTCTGAAGGGTCTCTGTTTCCTCAACCTTCTCGACCTTCTCGGCCTTGGCGTGGCCGCGCTTCTTAAAGATGTTCTCGGTGATCGGATATACGTTAGGCAGCGATGCTCGGGCCTCCATCTTAGGCGGCTTCGGTCTCTCCGCCTTCACCTGGTCGCGCTTCTTGAAAATGTTCTCAGTGATCGGATATACGTTAGGGAGGGAGGCGCGGGAGGCAAGGCGCTTTTTGGCTTTGGGTTCGTTGAGGTCGCGGGAACCGAGACTCTGCTGCTCGATGTCTGCCTTGAGGTCGTCGACGTCGCGTTTATCGAGTGCCTCTTCTACAACCGGGACGCGGTGGCCTAAGTTGCCTAATGGGAACGAGTGGACAAGCACGGCACATGCAACGAGCAGAGTTGTGGTGATGAAAATGAACTTCATGGAGAATGTGAATGACAGTGCAGTGGTATTTAGGTCCCTTATATATGTTTTGGTTTATAATAAGCCGAAAATAGCATATCGGGTTTTCCGCGCTGGTTACACTAGACAATCAAACGGGCGGAGCGGCCAAATTATTAATGAAATAATTGGGCATTGTGGCAGTTTCAGTGTTGTACTAAAAGGAGGTCGTGTGTCACAAGCCCTCATTCTGCAGGGCCCCAAGCACTCCGTCCTCGGGATCGCCGCCTATCGCCGGAGGATTGACACACCTTGTATTCATTCAAATATAACCATGGTAGATCTCCTTTATGCGAAGTGATACGCATTTAGCCAGAGGCTGCTTTTTAATAGAAACGCTCGAAAAAAATCTGCCTGAGATATTTATAAGTAACACGAGTCATGGATGTCATCGGACAAAACCACCCGACAAACGTGTAACGCGGCGAGAGGATCGTCGCTCATCGAATTTCATTCCTCTCTTGGTTGTCGCAGCTTCAATTCCATTGACTCGGCTCGGACTCGGCGAGTCACTCACTCAAAGACCAGTTTGAGGGTGCCAGAAGGTTCCAGGGCAAAAACGTGGCGTCAAAAAAAAAAAAAAAAATTGAGAGAGAGAGCAGTCCTCGAACCTAAATTCTAATTTTTGACAACCTGATTCCATTTTACAAACCTAGTATTGTGTGTCAAGCGAACAAATCGCCAAATAAATGGTGCGAGTCCGCATATTTTAGAGTGCCGTCGTATATAAGAGGATCAATAGGAAATGATTTTCCCTTCCCACCTGATCCTAAAATTATTGTCATGTGGAAATATTGTGGGAACAACAAACGGAATCGTTTCAATTAGCTAGACCCATGTTCTTTTTTGTAACCAGGTCGGCTCTCACCGCAAAATTAATTAGACGTTTAATTTTTGGTCCAAATGTCGACATCAACGTTGTTCCTTTGCCGTTCATAAACACCGCGCGTCAAGGTTTCCACCAGTTCTATGCACGTCAGTTATCGGCCGTAAACAGTGCACGCAATAAGAGACGCCAGACGTGACGGTGTTCAAGAAGCCTACGGAAGAGTCCAAATCAGGTTCACAATAAGAGCGAGCTGCATCCTTATTGGTGTTTCTTTGGGCCAAACACTAATGTTAGGGCCACCACTTTGGCTATTATATCACAGCAGTTTTAATTCTGTAGGCTTTTAACTTGCTTTATCCAAAGAACCGCCGGAGCAGCTGTCGATCTTACCCGGCGGTGTCATACCATCATAACCATCTAGACTTCCCCAGTGGAAAAAAAAAAAAAAAAAAAAAAAAAAAAGGATAGGTTCTCGCGCTCAACGCGTCCATAACTGAATTTTCCAAGAAAATCACTTTTCATAAAAGCTCGAACCTTCCCGATCCACACCCGTAATTGATCACCTCGTATCTTAATGACTTCCTCCAAGCGTTTGTTCCTTCTCTTTCTGGTTATCTTCGCCACCTTCGCTACCCTCGCCACCTTCGCTACCGCCGCATCCCAACCATTCCCTGATGCTGACGCCGATGCCGACGCCGATAACGAACTCGGCGGGCCACGTTCTTCCTATGGATTCTGCAGTTTTTTCTACCCCGATGCCCCCCTCCCAAGTCGCTGATCTGCTCCCAGTCTCACGATTTTTGCCATGGTTGCGTTTGCAAGTCAGTGGCCAAGGGGTGTGGGGAGGGCGGCGGTGATGAAGGTGAGGAAATAACTTGGGAAGAGGAGGGTCCGGGCATCCTAAACAGTGTGAGTTGTGGTAATTCATTTTTGTGGACGTCAACCGGTGCATTTTTTTTTTTTTTTTTTTTTTTTTTTTTTTT
>RBNI01002844.1:0-17344 GCA_003990745.1 Jimgerdemannia flammicorona
AAAAAAAAAACAATAACTAGTAGAACTTCTCCCACCAATTATGGCAATCTGCCATACAATCCATCATATCACCACAGTATAAATACAGGAAATGCAACACCCATCTGGCAGAAACCCTATAGAATACCTCATCACCTAAAAACATTCAAAAAGGAGTACATTCAAGAACTCTTAGACAATGGAGTCATCCAACCCTCTACCAGCCCTTGGGCTAGTCCTATACTTATTGTGCCAAAGAAAGGAGGATAGAGACTCTGTGTGGATTACAGAAATCTTAACTCAGTCACCAAAAAGGATGCCAGATACTTCAGCAGCATAGACCTTTTCACAGGATTCCATGAGATCCCCATGGACCCCAAAGACATTCAAAAGACAGCCTTCCTTGTCTTAGGGAAACTGTTTGAATACCTCTGAATGCCCTTTGGACTCTGCAATGCACCCCCCACCTTTCAGAGAATGATGAATTCAGTCTATGCCCCCTTGATCCACCACTGCCTGATTGTATATACGGATGATTCTAACATCTATTCAGCAAATTTCAAAGAACACCTGTATCACCTAGAGGAATTCTTCAAGCTTACCCGAAAGAGCCACTTGAGACTGAATGCAAAGAAATGCTACTTTGGAAAACAGAAACTTGAATTTCTTGAATTCATAGTTTCAAAAGAAGGAACCTATATAGATCCAAAGAAACCCAAGAAGATCAACAATTGGCCAGCACCAAATACTCCAAAGAAAACACTATCATTCCTGATGCTAGTATCCTACTATAGAAGGTTTATCAAGGACTTTATACAAATCACTGCCCCAATCTGAATCCTTCTCAAGAAAGAAGTATCATTCAAATGAACAGAATCACAAGAAAAAGCCTTCAAGAAACTCAAGAACTGTATGATTACAGTACCAATCCTTGTATGCCCCAATCTACAGAAGCCATTCATCTTGTATACAGATGCTTCTAAAGGTGGCCTAGGAGCAGTTCTAGCCCAAGAATGACCCAATCAACAGCACCATGTGAAAGCTTATACAAGCAGAGCTACCAACCAGCAGCAGATGAATTATGGTAGCACCAAACTGGAATGTCATGCAGTCATATGGACAGTCACCCTGTTCAAGCATTATCTTATTGGAAAAAGGTTCACCCTGATCACAGATCATGCAGCCCTCAAATAGTTATTTAACCACAAGGAACCCATCAGAATCCTAGCCCACTGAATCCTTATCTTTTTTTTTTTTTTTTTTATAGTCACTTGGACTCCTCCTTTTATTACCTGTCTATCAATAATTTTACATTTTACCCTCCCACTACCCAATCCCCATAGGGGTGCCACTCCCCCTATCTACACAAACAAAGACCACTTTCCCACCCACAACTCCAACCCTCCCCCCACTCTGCCTACAGATTTGTTCTACCAAATGACACCTTCGACCCCCCTTCAACCCCCAACCAAGCCACCAGCCTGTCAAGGTGTCTTCCATAAGACTATGCCACCTCCTCAGCCTGACCTTGGAGTCAAGTTTCCTCCCATCCTCAAAAACAAATAACCAGTGACTGGCCAGCCCCACTCAAATGGCCAAAGCCCAACCCAATATCTGCCATTCCTTCTCCACCCCCCCCTCCAGTCAGCCTCTTAGATCCTTCCACTGCCCCTGCCCATCAGCTCCCCTACACACTACTCCCAGATGATTCCCAATGTTCTGCCAAAAGATACTAAGTACCTCACACTCTCCTAGCCAATGTTCAGGTGTCTGTACATAACCCCCTTCCTGCTCTACATTATAACACTCTTCACAGTCGAAGCAGCCTCCCTTGACAAGGTGACCAGAGTGGAAGTTGAGCATGACATTTCGCCTCAGCATATGCTACCAGACCACCCAGTACTTTGGCAGCAGCCATCTCCTCACCTTGGCACTCCAGGCCCAAATACTATACCAGTCCCACTCCTCGCCGATTCCTACACCCTGCCAACCACTAGGCCACAGATCCTGGCCTGGTCCCCATTGGCACTCGATCCCATCACCAATATCAAACTCAATTAAAGGAACACCTCCTAGTAACACTTGGTCCCATCTCTACATCGCTGGGTCCCAAGCCTCCTCCCCTTCATTTCTCTGCTACCTAATACCAATGCGGCATGCCCCCTCTGCCACTCCCCACCAGAAGCCTTTGTATTGTAATTGTCTGGAGTTCTGAAGGCCCACAAGCACTAGGAGATCACCAGTTGAACCCCTCAGTGAGGACCTCATCTCCCAGACTTTCTGCAGAAGGGGAACCCACCCACCCCCTCTCAACTCTACTGCTCTCTTCAGCCACCATGCTCTCAAGCAGTGCAGCCTCTTAGAAAAGTCAACCAGCCCAAGTCCCCCACTCACCACTGGTAAGGACAAGACCTCCCAGCTGATCTGACTCCGCCTTCTAGCCCAGATCCACTCTTTGGCCAGCTTCATCAATCGCTTCACCACCCAAGCCAGGAAGTCCAGATAATAAGCCAGATACCATACCTTCGGCAGCCAATAGACGTTCAGAATTGAAACGCATCCTGCTAGAGACAATTGGCTGCCCCCCCAACTCCGCAGGGCCTCCTCCCAAATGCCTACCCTCTGCTCCCACCAAAGTCTCACTGGATCCTTATCCTTCAGAATTACAAAATCACTATCATTTACAAAGCAGGGAAAGCTCATAACAACATTGATGTACTTTCCCACCAGCCCCAATGAATTAGAAAAAGAGTGTCCCAAGGAACTACACCCTGAAGGAAGTCCCTGTGACTATCAAGGAACAAGAAGATCTCAACACCAGAAAGCCCACCAAGGACAGATAAGTACAGAAGACAAGATTCGAAAACAATATCAACATTGGCCCCACCTCAGAGTACAAGTCTGAGACATTATTAAGAAATGTTACACCTACCAGAAGTACCAAAGAAAGAAGAACTATCAAGCCCCTCTGCAACTGATTCCCCCAACCACTCACATCTTTCAAAGATAGGGAGTAGATGTAATTGGACCTCTATCAGTTACACTAAGAAGAAACAAATAAATTCTTGTATTTGTGAAACATCTGACCAAGTGGCCCAAGGCTTTCCCAATAGAAATCGCAGATGCCTTAACCATTGTAGGCCTCCTCTATGGACTCACACTCAGATATGGACCCCCAGAAGAACTTATCTCTGACTGAGGCACATAATTCATCAATAACAGAATTCATCAGTTATGCCTGAATTCACAAGATCCACCTCAAAAGGACCACATCATACTACCCTCAGACCAATGGCATGACAGAAAGAATGAACCAGACCATCAAGAAAGGACTTGTCTGAGTCAATCCTACTAATTGGGACCTCTGCTTACCTGAGATCCTATGGGAAATTCAGAACACCCCTGCTGCCTCCACCAAACAAAAACTATTTGAAATGATATTTGTTAAAATAACCAGAACTACTGACTATGAGAATCTTGGAGACCTCCTTAAGAAGGCAGAACAGTTATGTAATCAAGCCTGAGGACAGATTATCAAAGTCCAAGAAAGACAAAAGAAGTATTATGACCAGAAACAGAAGAATCAGGAGATCAAGATTGGTGATCAAGTACTAGTTTGGAGAAGTATGATTGAAACAAACTTTGCCACCAAACTGAAGCCCAAATGGGAAGGACCTTATTTTGGACACAACATCAGAGGAACCAGCATCTATTTAAGAAGCATAGATGGACAAACCCTGAGAACACCAGTACACATCAATTGCCTCAAACTATATCTTCCCTCTACACTATGAGCTAAAGGATTGATCAGTGCCTCCAGACATTGGTCCTCAGCTCTATCCAGGCCCTACCAGTTCCCTTATCCCAGTTCCACCAACTTGAAGGAACCCCCATACAATTGATGTAGAAGCATCAAGAGAACCTTGCCATTGCCCAAAGATTGCTACAGATCCATTATCTACAGGCCTTCTATAATATTGGACAACTACTTGAAGAACAGCTATATATTGGAGGACTAGCTGGGATAATCTGCCAAGAAGCAAGAACTGCAAAGTGAATCTACATCCTATACAAAACAAAATGTGGGAGCACTGGTGTAGTCTTACTTCTACCTCAATGATATTCATCAGATGAATGAGATCATCTTTCAGAGTATTCTTCAACAAGTAGACATCCTGTTTCCTGAAGGACAAGAAGAAGATCCAGAACTAGAATGGAGTGATCCTAGTACAAACAATGAAGATAATGAAACAGATATAAATGCAGAAGATGCCTATACTTATTGGAATGATGACTGAAGAACAGTCTGAGACAGACTATCCTTCAGTGGGGGCTGATGTGACAAACCACAAAACATAGCAATCTCAAAACCTAACCAGGTGACATAAACATTAGTATAGTATAGTAACTAGCAACCATTGCTGCAGAAAAATATATAAATAACCAGATAGCTAAAGAAGGAAATAATGTGAACAGTGGCTGTCCCCTGGACAGTAGCTGTCCGCCGGACAGTGATTGTCCACCCAAACACACCATAGATAGCAAATCTATAGTTAGCCAGATAGCAACCAGATAGCAACCAACTTGTATAAATTACCCCAGAGACAAGAGTGAATAAACCTCAGTCTGAAAGTTGAATACAAACCAAAGCAAAAGTCAATTGTCTAGTACACTTAGAAGAAACACCTGCCAAAAGCCACTTGATCCAGGAAGGATTGCAACACTTAGGAGATATGTCTGCCAACAAGCAACTGCCAAGAAATTGTGAGCTTGGTTCTCTTCTCTTCCACTCTGGTCCACTTTCTGATATAAAGAATGAGTCCATTTTTGGTCTGCTTGCCAGATAAGCCTGAAGTCTGCTGCTAAGTTCAAGGAAGAACTTTGCTGCCTTTCAAGTTATCCACTGTATTCCCAGTTGAAGCCACCAATTCAGAGAATCCATATCATCCAAGTTATTTCCCAGAAGCCTGCCAATTCTAGAGAATCTGCATCATCCACTGTTTTCAAGTTATCCATATTCCCAGAAGTGTCTGATTCAGAAGAACTCATACCATCTAAGTAGTATTCCCAGTTGAAGTTGAATTCATGCCATCTGAGTTATTCATTGTTTCCAGTGAGCCTGGTATGGAGAATCTGCTGCCAGCATTATTCCTAGTTATTCAAATTATCTGCATCATCTGCTGTTTTCAAGTTATCTGCATTCCTAGAAGAATCCACACCGTCCTCTATTCCCAGCGAGCCAAATTGAGTCATCTGCCAGAAATCGTATACTTTTGGAGATTGTCATGCTATACAAATTGTAGCATTTCCAGTTGACCCAAATAAGGAATCCACTCACACTACACAAGATTGTTATACAGAAATCACATAAGGAGGACCACTAAATTGCTAGACTGTTACACACAAGGAGATCGTTGTGCTATATATGAAATTCTACCAATTCCCAGTTGACTCAAGAAGGAAACCAGTCACACAAAACTGCCGCTACACCCAAGAACCTGTCCCAAAATGGAAACTGCTCACACATTATCCTGTTTTGACTATTATACCACTAAATACCAAGGACCTCAGGAATCTTAGAACATTTTGTTGCTTTTGACAAAGTAACTAGGGGCTCAAGCCAAACTACATCAACCCCCAACCTTGTAATTTGCCTCCATTGAGCCAGCACATTACAATATGTTCTTCTACATTTTGCAATCCTATGCATCCTACTCATGTAAAGATAGCATTCAAACAACATATCTGAAATATCTGGCTGTGCTCTATAAATGCCAGGACAAGTATGACAAGGTGGAACTGTTGTATGAACTGGCAATTGCAATCTAGGAGAAGGTGTTGGAACAGGAGCACCCATCTGTGGCAACATTTCCAAACAACTTGGCCCTGCTTTACAAAATCCAAGGACATATACAACAAGGCAGGGCTGTTGTACAAACAGGCTGTAACAAGGTGTTGGGATCAGAGCACTCAGATATGGCAACATCTTTGAACAAGCTGGTTGAGTTCTACAGAAGTTAGAGCAACTGTGACAAGATGGAGATACTGTATAAAGAGGTGCTTGCAATCCATAGGAAGAGAGCACCATAGAATTTCTGACAAACCCATCAGGTTTTACAGAAACCAGAATATGTATGACAAGTTGGAGTTGCTATACCGGAAGGGTTTTGAGATTGGAGCACCCAATCACAACATTAGCTCTAAAGAGAATGGCTTTGGTCAACCCAAGCTATGCAATCTGTGAGAAGGAGTTGAGAACGAAACACCCAGAAATGGCAGAAAGTTTTGAAGTTCTCAGTCATTGCCACAGTGCCATTTATTTATTACTAACTATCTTTTCCACTGCCCCTCCTAGTTTGCAATGCTGGAAGTAATACCTCTACATTTTGTCCAACTCAACTCCATGATTACCATCATGAAGGATGTTCAGGTGGTACTAATGTCAGATAAATTTGTATTCCCTGTTGTTTGCCTTACCAACATATTGACATTGACTTAGAAAATGGGAAATTATGATACAATTGGAAAAGGCTTTTATTTAAATCAAGCTATTTTAATAAATCCCATAGTAAATATTTCCAACTATTGTAATTGTTTATAGATTGTACTTGGATTTAGTGAAGAAGTAGTTTATTAAAATGATGACATTTCACACAAGTCACTAATAAATGTCATATCTCAACACCGAACTGAATCCAACTTTAGCCAACCACAATTATAATTATAGAAAATATTATACTAGGCAAGTAAAGGCAATCTGGCCAATACAATATTTGTATGATGCATTTGACTCTGTTTAGTACAATTCCTTGCAACAGTATCCGTATGTGCCACCTATATCATATCAGGTCTGGTATCTAGAATTACCAAAATCAATAACTGTGCCATTGTAAATCGAAGGCCAAAATGTGAAGAAGGGTTTAGGATGCAGGTCCAGGTTTGGGGTGCTGGCTGCAATTACAAGTACAGATGCACATTATACTGATTTAATTAAAAATGAAATACACAAATGACTTTCTACTGTATATACTTTCTCTAGCTATTGTCATATAGTGGGTGCTAAGTTCTCCAAGTATGTCAGATTCTCCTCAAGGTATATCTCTTAGACCAACCACAAGTTTCTTATAAGCAAGTTCTATTAGAGTGTCTTCCCAAGGCCTTATAGTCCTCAAACTTCTTATCTTTAAACTGTTCTGTTGTCTCCAGGATTCACTTGCTTGGAATTGAGTAGAGGACAGGAACTTTTGTACTTCTTGAGTAGTTGGAGACTTGAGTGTTTGAATACTTGACTACTGACTTTATTTCAAAAGAAATGAGAGGGGTATTTATACAAAATATAATTCAATGGTTGCTAAGTTATAAAATTAAATATAAATTCCAATAACCAAATAAATAAGATACTTGAACATAGAAAACTTCAGGTGGTAAGTAAAAATTCAAGTGTCTGTACAATTGGTTATATAAGATCAGAATGCTGGAATAATTTCTGAGTTATACAGAATCAGAATACTGGAATAATTTCTGAGTTATACAGGATCAGAATGTTGGAATAATTTCTGAGATATATAGGATCAGAATACTAGAAGAATTCTAATAGTTATATAAAGAACTCAGAGCAGAATGTTCAGGATCCTGGGGACTTCATCTTTATCACTATCATTAAGGCTAGAGAGGATATCTTCAAAGGAAACGAGGTCAGTGAATGTTTCATTCATTTTGCATATATTATATATTTTGTATACTTTGCATATGTCAATCAGTAAGATGACATCATCACTAATAATATCATCACTGATGATGTCATTATATTCAGTAGTGGCAGAGAGGAGAGCAAGGAGATTAGAGGCTCTCTAATCTCTGAGGTTCTCCTCTACAAAGTAGGGGACAAAGGTAGAATTCTGAGAGGATTGAATCTGAATAATGAGACCTTGAAATACTGAGATTAATCCTTACAGAAATTGATCTGGATTATTCTTAAGGATGAGATTCCAGAACTCTTCCATCTTATCACTTCTGAGAGTGATGGTGGATTGGGCATCTGTAGTCACTATGGCCTCTAGTGTATCTATACAGTGGGCTGACAATTTCTTGAAGTCTGAGACTCTGGTATACTCCAAGTTCGAGATTGATCAAGATGTATATCTAAAGATCTGATAGATCTTTTTGGCTACTCTCAATTTATATGCATTCATAGAAGTGATATCTTGTATCTCTTGGAGACTAGTCTGAGGGAATTTCCAGTAGAGAAGGTTTTCTATTTTGTATTCCTGCCACATTCAGTAGCATTTGGTAGTAATAGTGATCTTTGTTTCCATTTCATGATGATAGAGAATAAAGCGGTAAGGGTCACCAGTACTCAGGTTGAGGCTAAGAGTCATTCTATTATCTATCCTTATAGCTCTTCTGATATCTTGGAATATTCTTACTTGAACTGAGAAGTCTTAGTGGTTTCTAGATATTGAGATTTGGTGAATGGCAGGCATTTTGTTTATAGTCAGTCTTTGAACTATTTTAAGATTTTGTGAGTCTTGTTTGAGTTGCTCTTGCTATAGTTTCTTAGTCCTTCTTTTATATTTCTTGATGACTCATAGTTGGTCATCATTACTCATCTTGTAGCCTAGGTGAGTTATACTATTTGATCTTCTTGTACTCCAATCTGGTAGCTGTAAGGAAAGGCTGTCTCCTGTAATGATGTCACTATTCTGAGGTCACTATTATATCTTCCTCCTGAATAAGGATCTTCTCTTGAATATCCTTATTAATTGGTCCAGTTTGAAAAATTTGCTGATCCTACAACCTCTGATAGAGGGTTGAAAAGTGGTATTTATGGGCTGGTATCTTTCTTATATATTTTGATATAATGGTGAAGAGTTGCTCTCTTTATATAAAAGAAAGGCCTGATTGTGATCTTGACTAATCAGTTGATAGTTCAAACTTCTCTGGCTTCAAAAGTCTCATAGATGAGTAGTTGCTAGTATTGTATCTCTTAGAGAATGGTCTAGATAGATTGCCTGCTAGTCACAGAACATGCTGTTATAATTCATGGACTAAAACCTCATGAGTGGTTATTATATTTTACTTATCTTATATGGGTTCATGGTACTTCTTAAGTCTGTTCCTGTGTACTATGATAGGCAGTATAGACTCTGAGAGTTTTCTAAGCCAGAAAGTAGTTCTCTTGCTATCTTGTACATAGAAGGGTCCTTTCTATTTGAGCTCCAGTTTTTGTAACCATGAGGCTTCTACTATATTTTGATACAGTAGATTCTTTTCTATTTGAATGGATTTTAGGGTCTTGTAATTCTTTTTGCATTTTTTCTTATTAGTACTTGTAACTTGATGATGAAATATTCTGCCTTCTTCTTGATTTGGTATAGTCTCTGGATTTCTAAGTCAATCTGTTACTAAGTTAGGTCTAAATTTGTGACTGAGGTTCCATTAAAATCTTCTTCTCTGAAGAGCAGTTCTTTTGAGATAAAGTGTATATACTGTAACTATATATCTCATAGAATAGAGAGAGTGGTTGGGAGGTAGTTGTCCCAATTCTCATATATATCTAAGATCTTGGCCAGAATGTTGTTGAGAGTCTTATTGGATCTTTCTATCTATCCATTGCCTTGAGGGTGATACTGAATCTTGTATTTCTGATATATTATCTTATAGAATCTATTGATACATTCTGTGTCATAGTCTGTGGTAATTTGTCTTAGTGTCTTATAGTGGCAGATGATTTTTTAGTATAGAAAGTCAGTAATAGAGAGAGTATTGGCTTCTTGTAATACTCCTACTTCTATCTATTTGGTAAAGAGATCTATAATAACTATAATATAGTGGTTTTCTGATAGAGTTACTAGTAGTGGTCCAATGATGTCTATTGCAATGTAGTGGAAGGAGATAGGCTCAATTCTTGATAACCCAGGTACCTGATCTTTCTGATCTTATTTCTGTTTTTGGTACTTATTACACCTTTTGACAAATTGGCACAGGTCTTCTTTTATCTTAGGTAACTATATAGTTCTTCTTACCTTATTGTATGTATTGGTTCTTCCTAGGTATCCTTGTTTATGTACTTTCTCATTACTTGATACTTCTTATGTTTAGGTATAATGAGCTTTTCTCTTTTTCTGAGTATAGTGTTGTCTGGTTCAAATTATTTCCAAGTCCAGTTGATGATGATGATAGTCCAGGGTTTGAGGTGGTTGGGCATCTTCCACTGCCTAAGGTAGTTGATTAATCCATAGTATAGCTTCTTATTCATGTTGAATAGTCTTGATGGGGGTGTTTTGGAGTATTCTTAAGAGTATATTGACATTGGCATTAGTTCTTCCTGAGTAGTATTTAACAGTATAGTCATACTCTTATATGTAGTCTGTAGATCCATCTGGCATATATTTCTTTAGAGTTCAGAGTGTGGAATAGCTAGATAAGAGCAGAATGGTCTGTTTAAATAGTGAAGTATTTTCTGGCTAAGTAGTAGTGGAACTTGTCTCCTGGCCAGACTACTGCTAAGCATACAAGCTTATATAACTCATAGTTCTGTTCTGCTCTACAGATGCCTCAGCTTATATAGGAGATGATATATTTATGTCTATCTTTCTTCTGAGCTAGTACTGTTCTAAGTCTTATAACTCTTATATCTGTCTGCAGGATGAACTCTAGATTCCAATCTGGTCTTCTGAGGATGGGTGCTTGGGTCAATCTGGTCTTGAGTTCATTGAAGGTTTCTTGATGTTCCTTGGTCTATTCAAATTTGATCTTCTTCTTCAGTAGCTTGTAGATAGATACTGTAATATTGGAGTATCCTTTAATAAATCTTCTGTAGTAGGAGGCCAGTCCAAGGAAGACATGGACTTCTATAGTTGTTCTGAGTCTTGGGTAGACTGCAATAGCCTCAATCTTCATGGAGTCTATATGAATTTCAGTCTGATTGCTGATGTATCCTAGATAGGTGATTTTCTGAGCTATAAACTTGTACTTCTTAAACTTGATGTAGAGGTCATGCTCCTTGAGCTTCTTGAGAGCTAGCTGTATATGGTTGGTATATTCCCATGTAGTGTTGCTGAAGATGATCACATCATCAATATAGACAAAGAGCTATTTTCCAACTTTATTACTGAAGACTCTATTCATCATTTGCTTAAAACTTGCTTGAGCATTACATATTTCAAATAGCATTCACAGGTAGACATAGGTGGCATCAGATATAATAAAGGCTGATTTCTCACTGGAATCTTAAGTGAGACCAATCTGATGGAAGCCTAAGAACAGATCCAAGGTAGTATAGTATTTGGCTTCACTTTTAAGGGTGGTAAGGATTTCTTGAATATTTGACAAAAGCTGCCTATTCTTCTTAATAATTATATTGAGCTTCCTGTAATTAATACAGAGTCTTGGGGCAAAATCTCCAGGCTTGCTTTCTTTCTTTAGGACAAGGATAATGGGTGAAGCCCAGGGGCTGATAGCTTGCTTGATAATACTGACTTCTTCTATTTTCTTGAGTTCTGCTCACAGCCATTCTCTGTAGGCAGGTGGTATAGGTCTGGCTTTCTGGTAAATGGGCTTAGTATAACTAGTGTCAACTTTATAGTAGTATTTGGATTTTTGGTTGTGGATGTCCCTGAAATCTGTAATGAGTACTCCTTTATTCTGATATAGGATCTTGAGAAGTTGTTCTTCTAGGGGAAAGTTTTCTCCAATAGAGTATATATACTTATTCTGGTTCTTATGTTTCTTGTGCTCAAGTTCAGTAATCTTGATAGTAGTATAGACTCCTTTTCTAGTAGATCTAAAGCCTTGTTCTCCTCTCTTAGCCTTGTGGCTTCAGTGATCTTAGGCTTCTTGACTTTGTGGTTCAGTATCTGGTCAATTCTGTCATACTTCTAGACTTTGAATAGAGTGATAAAGTTGTAATTCCTGACTATAAGAAAGATCTCACCAGTGTAATTAGGGTCAATAACTCCTCCTTTAACTGAGATTTTGCTCTTGGCCAGACTGCTCCTGGTTTTGATAATTCCAGTATAGTTCTCTGATAACTTGACTCCAATTCCAGTACCAAGTAGAGTGGTGGTCTGTGGTTCAAGGATAGCATCTTGGATGCTAGCAAGGTATTCCTATGGCTCCTTCAGTCTTGTATTCTGGAATCTTAGCTTTAGGGTGAAACTTCTTGATCTTGAGTGTGATGTCTGTCCTCATCATCACTATCAGCTTGAAGCTTTGGAGACTAGTCATCTTCTTTGGCTTTCTTTTTAGCTTCAGTAGCTTCTTACTTATGTCTTTGTTGATGGATTTTTCTAACTTCACTGATATAGGACCAGCAGTCATTCAGGTGTTTAGAGTAGTACATCCTAGCACTATGGGGCATCTTCCTTGAGGGATATAGCTATTGATGATCTTATTGTACCACTGCTCATCTGTGAGCCTAGTTGTCTTACTCTTGTTCTTATACACTGAGTATATGAAGACTTCTGTGTTCTCTTTATCTCCTTCTTTTATATCTGATAATACTTCTTTATAGATATTGATAGAGATTTATACCTTTCTTTCTCTATGATTGATCTACATCTTCTGGGCATTGAGGTTAATGATAGTCTTGGCCTTGTGAAGCTATTGGTTACCAATGAGGATTTTATAGTTGATAGTGCTCATAATGATCACATCTACTGGGATAGTAGCTCCTCCAAACTTGATGGAGACTTCTTAGATCTTGCCTAAGAGGGTAGCTTATATACCATCTGCTGTGATATAGATCATTTTGATGGATTCTTCAATGTCTCAGCCTAGGTGGTCAATTATAAGATATCCTCCAGTACCAGTATCAATGATAGCATTAAAGATATATACAATCTTCAATCTGATATTGGGTATAGGCTGAGGTCTTGCACTGATCTTCAGATTCTTCACCTGAGTCTTCTTATTCATCTTCTTGTATATTATAAGCTTCTATAAACTTGTACTCTTAGTTCTTGACAGTAGTTGCAAGTCCTACTCTCAACTACTATCTGAAGGCAGAGACTTCTGCTAGTTGTCCAAAAGTAGCATTGATATTCTATTCTTTGAGGTCCTTGTAGATATCATACTGATAGACCTTGGTCTTGTACAGCTTCTGTTCTTTCTTGCTTTCACTTTCTCCTAAGACTAGAGTAGTATCTTCAATAATTTGGTAGGCAGCTTTATCTAACTCTATGTCTTGATCAATTTTCTCAGATTGGGTCTTACTTTGAATAGTAATGGCTGAGGCCTTTTTTGGTCTTCTAACTGGCTTGCTGTTACCCTTCTTGTTATAGAGCTTGGACCAGGTTCTGATAGATTCAGTAACAGGGTAAAATTCAGACTTCTCATAGTATTCTTCATCATCAGTATCACTAATCTCCTCAATGACTACAGTATTGGTTTGTTCTCTGGTTCTGATAGTATCTCTTGATTGGGCTCTATACCTTATTTCAGTTATATAATTCTTTGCATAGTGGTCTTCTTCTCTATATTTGAAGTATATAATAGTGTATTTCTCTATAGTAGCTACAAACTTCTGCACTGGTCTTCTATTGGCACTTCATACTTCTCTATTACCAAGGTGTGCAGTCATCTTAGCAAATTGCTGGGTAAGTTCCTCTACTAGGTCAGCTTTGGTTATCTTGGGGATAGATGGGGATAGTTATCTATTGATGGCTGTAGTGGATATGATACTGGTCAGCTTTGATGGCTCCATCTTGATACCAGTTATTCTTTCTATTGAATATTTGGCAGAGTTTCTGGTGCTCCAATATCTCTATACAAAGACCACTTTTTGGTCAAGGGTCAGAGCAGCTGGGGTAGACTGGATTGCTAGAGAAATTTTATAGTAGACTCCTTTTAGGAAGATTGAATCAGCTATCTGTTCTTTAGGGGTATTATTATAGCTAGCCAAGACAATCTGGTAGTAGATTCAGATGTAGAATGAGTTAGAACCTTTACTGAGTCTCTGGCAGATAGTGTTGAGTTGATCTTTGAGAGCTTGCTTGATTTCTTCAGTATAATATATAGTTCTGAGAAAGTTCTTCATATTGGTGAGTTTTGCTACACCAGTATTAGCAATGGTGGCTGCATTGAACTTATCTCTGACAGGTCCTCTGAAGTTGACTGGTAGAAGGGCCAATTGTGCTTCCATAGTGAGATCTTGGATAGTGGCAAATTGTTCAAGTCTTCAATAAAGGTCAGGATTGACTCTTCAGTAGTAAATCTATAGAATGTAGAGGGATGTATTTCTATCTTATCTTGAATTCTTGCAGAGAGTGACTCTTGTAGTCAGGGTAGTTATTGTAGTAGTAGTTTGTTTTCAGCTTGTAAGTGAGAGATTCTATTGATATCACTAGCTAATAGGTACTAAGTTGTCACATAGTGAGTGCTAAGCTCTCAAAGTATGTCAGATTCTCTTTAAGATATATCTCTTAGATCAACTATAAATTTCTTTTATATAAGTAAGTTCTATTGGAGTACCTTCCTAAGATCTTACAGTCCTCAAACTTCTTATCTTTAAACTGTTCTGTTGTCTCCTGGATTTTCTTGCTTGAATTTAAGTAGAGAACTAGAACTTCTGTACTTCTTGAGTAATTGGAGACTTGAGTGTTTGATACTTGACTACTGACTTTATTTCAAAAGAAATGAGAGTGGTATTTATATAAAATATAATCCAATAGTTGCTAAGTTATAAAACTAAATATAAATTTCAATAACCAAATAAATGAGATACTTGAATACAGAAAACTTCAGATTGTAAGTATAAATTTAAGTATCTATACAATTGGTTATATAAGATCAGAATACTGAGATAATTTCTGAGTTATATAGGATCAGAATGCTGGAATAATTTCTGAGTTATACAGGATCAGAATGCTGGAAGAATTCTAACAGTTATACAAACAACTCAGAGCAGAATGTTTAGGATTCTGGGGACTTCATCTTCATCACTATCATTAAGGTTAGAGATCAGAGACAGAATGTCTTTGAAGGATATGAGGTTAGTGAATGTTTTGTCTATTTTGCATATATCACACATTTTATATACTTCATGTATATCAATCAGCAGAATGACATCATCACTAATGATATCATCATATTCAGTGATGGTAGAGAGAAGAGTAAGGAGATCAGAGGCTCTTTAATCTATGAGGTTCTCCTCAACAAAGTAGAAGACAAAGTTGGAATCCTGAGGGGATTGAACCTGAATACTGGGGCCTTAGAATACTTAGATTAATTCTTGTAGGAATTGATCTGGGTTATCCTTAAGGATGGGATTCCAGAACTCTTCTATCTCATCACTTCTGAGAGTGACAGTGAATTGGGCTTCTGTGGTCACTATAGCCTCTAGTGCATCTGTGTGGCAGGCTGACAATTCCTTGAAGTCTGAGACTCAGGTAGGAGTTTGACCAAGATATATATCTAAAGATCTGATGGATCTTTTTAGCTACTCTCAATTTGTATATATCTATAGAAGTGGTATCTTATATCTCTTAGAGACAGGTCTGAAGGAATTCCCAGCAGAGGAGGTTTTCTATTTCATATACCTGTTACATCCAGAGGTATTTGGTAGTGATAGTGATCCTTGTTTCCATTTTACAACTATAGAGAATAAAGTAGTAAAGGTCATTGATACCCAGATTGAGGCTAGGAGTCCTTCTAGTGCAGGTCCTCATGACTCTCCTGGTATCTTGGAATATTCTTTCTTGAACTGAGAAGCCTTGCTGGTTCCTGGACCTTGAGGTTTGGCAGGCAGCAGGCATTTTGTTTATAGTGAGTCTTTGAACTATTTCAGGATTTTGTGAGTCTTGTTTGAGTTGCTGCTGCTGCAGTTCTTTAGTCCTTCTTTTATATTCCTTGAGATGTCTATCTTGTGGTTGTGATGACTCATGGTTGGTCATTATTGCTCATCTTGTAGCCTGGGTGAGTTATGCCATATGATCTTCTTGTGCTCCGATCTGGTGGCTTGTAAGGAAAGGCTATCTCCTGTGGTGATGTCACCATTCTGAGGTCACTGTTACACTATATAATTAAATGCCCCAAAACGGTGAGACCTTTAATTCGCTCCTTTCTGAAACAGGACGGCCATGGCCGTATTACATTTCCGCGAACGCCTGATACATAGCTTTCCGTACACCCAACCCCACTCCCAAAAAAAATGTAGCATCCTTGGTTGTGATAACGATAAGGTACGCGAATGGCTGAGTATGGCCGGTGCCTCCTTATCTACCTACACCTCAAACCCTGCCTCAACTTTCCCGCCGCAACTCTCTCCCGGCCCCACACGCGATTGCCGAGGCCACAGTGTTCCCTCCTTCTCCTACCTGCGATAAACAGGCACGCCCAGCATCGTCTCTCGCCCGTGCGCGTCAAGCCCACCGCAAAGGTTTGCAATTGTGGCCGTACCCAATTCTGAGGACAGCATGATGTTTCGTTCCTATAGATGGTGAGGGTGTTGATATGTGTTTTTGATGTATGCAAGACACCGGGCCGACTCCATCTACTTATTCCTTCTCCTCTTTGTTTCACTCTGATAGCCCGCTCCATATTGCCCCAGGTAATAATTAAATAAATAACTCAACTTACCTACCGCTCGCAACCCTTTGCAAGCGCAACGTTGAATGGCGAGGAGTGAAAGGGAAACGTGGTTATATTAGAGAGGACGTATCGTTATAGTTTAGGGATTTAGACACACTCCACACCGTCCACATCTCCGTATTCTCGCTTCCTCGGAATAGAGGTTGACCCACTCAATAGTCTTGCTTATGGTGCGCTTGAGGGTGCGGTTGTAATTGGCGGCTCGAGTAATTGAATAGGACTCAAAGGACGTGGTCGATGTGCATGTGACACAGACCATACCCGAAATCGCTTGATCCTCTAGCTTGCCTAAGGCGGGTTCTAACGAAGACCGTGACTTTGCGGGCTGAATTAAGTCAATTTTGTAAACGGTTTAACTCTAGCACAAGTGGCTAAGGCGTCCAGCCGAAGTCGCACGGCGAGTAAGAGACCTGTTCTCGACCCCGGTCGAGAGCAGGATTCTGAAAGTCAATGAGTACGGGGATCGGGATTGCGTCTTTGCCAGGCGTACCCGGATCGTCTGAAGTCCGCGAAAGAAAGCGTGCTCGGGGCTCTGTGCAATTGGAGGAATGGCAGCTTTCAATTGTATAACCTGCGAGTGTCATGTGGATTCTTACTTCAAATGTTCCTATTGTGTTATGTTTTTGTAAAAAATATTAGTAATAATAATAATAATAATAATAAACTAATATTTATATATTGGATCTGCGATACATATTTTATTTCAGTGTGGCTCTCGTTCCGTTCGTTGGGGCGTTAGGGTAGAAGGCATGGCATACATGGCATATTCCAAAAA